>CP137671.1:1489354-1657798 GCA_037976565.1 Mesocentrotus franciscanus
CTCTCTCTCTCTCTCTCTTTATCCCCCTCTCTCTCTCTATCCTCTCTCTCTCTCTCTCTCTCTCTCTCCCTCTCCTGATCCCCCTATCTCCCTTCATTTCTCCTGTCTCCATCCCTATCTTTATATCTATCACCTCTCCCCATGACATGTATCTATCTCTCTCTCTCCCTCTCTCTTGACCCCATTTTCTATTCCCCCTTTCCCCTCGGCTTTATATTCTCATTTCCCTCTCGATGTGTGTCCCGCCATGCATTATGACTCTCCCTCTCTTTGTGTCTCCCTTTGTTGCACAGAGTGAGTAGGTATATGAGAATGAGTAGTGATTGTGGGCTGATAGCTGACTGGATGGTGCGCCATGGTAACGGTTTATAATGAGATGATGACTGCCCATGTTCAGGATGATATGCGAATGTTGACCGTGCAGTCACCTGCGAGTGGTTTGCGGCATAATCATAGTATGCTCAATGTGCTTTAGTCAAGTGCTACCACGCTATATTGGTTTACGATTATGAAGATATTTATTTAGATAATCTTTTCAGTGAATTCAAAGCATATTCTAATATGTACGATAATAATTATGACCAAAGTACAATCGTGGTTCATATTATAAACTATTCGGACTGATACAATGTAAAGGGCATGGAATCATGTTTATACTCACAATAACTGTCTACAGTATACTAGCTTATATGATTGTTGATTGATATTTGACCGAAGCATATTTCGACATTTATTGAAACATAAACTGATATCTATTGTTTATTCATAACCATTAATAAAGCCAAATGGATGTAATCAAGACGTGATAATTATATCAGTTATTATTTTGATATATCACAATCGTATATTGTATCTAATATTATTATTATTGTGAATCTCAAACACTAGACTGCCGCCATAACTAATGTGAAAACGCACTCTTTATTTTCTTGTTATCGTTAACATTATATTGTATCTATTTTAACACACCATTTTATAGTTCTATAATTATGAAAACAGCCAAAATGCATAACGTATTATGAGTGCTTATTTATTACAGATCTGATGCCGTATTCGGTTATTCACAATTTTGAACCATAAACGGCAAATTGTGATTCAACTAAAGGCAAATGATGTGTAATTACAAGAAATATAAAAAACAATCAAATTACACGCAAACTTAATCTTTCAAGACAATAGGGAAAATCCCACAGCTACCAAGTTCACTGAACGTGTTCACTTTTTGCGGTAGGATGTTCCCATATACATATACCTCCCATTGTTTTAAGTTTCTTCTATTGGGATACGTTGAGTGCGTCCAAATTCCACTTTGATTTCCAAATTTTTGACGGGCAAAAATGTCAGCAAGATTTCCCCGACATCATTTTTGACATGAGATATTTATTAGTTCCTGTGGTTTAAGCGATGTCGGTCTATGAAAGAGGAAGTCGAAAGAGTTTTATTTATTTATAATTATGCTTGTTCCTCATCATTACGATAAGGCCTATATAGATATAAAGTCATTATTGTCGGAAAGAGATTAGTGCCGATTTTTAGATCTAACTGTTCCTGAATGATAAGATAGTAAACTGAATTAACAGAAAGCATACAACACTGTAGTGTTGCTAAGAAGAAGTTTGATCAGCTCTGTGTCAGACATGTCATGGGCCGAACTAGCAATTAATTCTTGCCTTAAATGTTTGCGCAAAACGTGATAAGATGATAAATAGAAGAATGGATATGATAATTGCCAGTCTTTTGCTATGGTCATATGATTTCTGCCGGAGGTTGAACTTATATTCTTATACAAAATATTAAATATTTTTATATCCTTAAATGTTTTATTCGTTTGTTCTTAGAATGTCTTTTTAAAAAGTCAGAATGACTTTCCAACTGATTTAAAAACTAGCCAACCGCTTTATGCGACAGAGTTCCTCTTGAGAAATGAAAAACATCCATGAGAACACCCCCAAAATATTGTTTTTACATTGATATTTTGCGTTTTATTTTGTCGTTGTTTTGAGTCTTCACACTCGTCATTAAATATCAAATGTTAAAGTGGAAGTGTCGGAGTATGTTGGTTCATTCACCTGAGTCCCAATCCAAGGGCTGAGGGTTCGAATCCCAGCCCGGCACCATATGTCCTCTGGCAAGATATTAATCCACATTTTCCACCCTCCACCAAGGTGTAAATGAGTACTTGCCAATTGCTAGGGGAGAAATTTGACAACCGAAATTTTGTATTTGTGTAATTACCATTGTATTATTGTATTTTCTTTGTCCCTTTTTTCTGTGTGTACATTTTGTTAGGATCATCTACCTATAAGTTTCTGTAACTTATTTGATGATCCGACCATTTTCGTAATTTCCTTTAATGTATTTTCCATTTTATTGGCTTTATTTTTTGGCTTAGATTTTATTGGCTTATCTATGTTTGCAAGATATATTTTATTGTATTCTTTGCCTTTGTATGTTTTTATGAAAGTGGTGAATAAATTCAATTCAATTCAATTAAATAATAATTGCAGGGCCCGCAGGGAGAACATTATAAATAGTGATGATGCTATACCCTGTGTAAATAAGACACTAATAATATTGCGTTATTGTATAGCGCTCTTATCTGTCAGACTTGACACTCCTGGCGCTCCCGACTACTATTTAAAAAAAAAAACACTCCTTACCCCACCCAACCCCTTTGTGGCAAGCCTGGATCCGATCCTGAAAGATTGTATAAAAAAATTAGTTATGGGATTCACGCAGATAATAAATGGACACAGAGTGTGCGATGGAAAGAGGAAGGAAGGAATGACTATAAAAATACTGAACATTTATTAATATATTCTTTTTTTTCTACAGGGAACCACATTTTACACCAATAAAAGTGGTGGCCTTCTACGTAACCAGGGGGTGTTTCACAAAGACTAAGATCGACTTATAAGTTGGACTTAAATATGGCAGGCCGATCATGCCACTGTTTGCTCTCACCATTTACTGGCATTTGTCTCTCAAGGGACGTACAAATCATGGTCACAAATCTACAGAATGTACATTGTTTGATAAGTCATTATTGAAGGAAAAAATATTTCTAAAGATCTTAATGGTGAGAGCAAACAGTGGCATGAACGTCAACTTAAAGTAGATCTTAGTCTTTGTGAAACACTTCCTGATTACGTAGAAGGCCACCACGTTGGTGTAAAATGTGGTTCCCTAGAAAAAAAGAATAGATTAATAAATGTTCAGTATTTTTATAGTCATTCCTTCCTTCCTTCCTCTTTCCATAGCACACTCCGCGTCCATTTATTATCTGCGTGAATCCCATAACTAATGTTTTGAACAATCTTTCAGGATCGGATCCAGGCTTGCCACGAAGGGGTTGGTTGGGGGTAGGGCGGTGAGGGGCTATATGATAAACAACTCCCCTTTTCCTTGTTTACCTTCCACATTTTGTTTTGGTTATGGCGACTCCATGCACCAAAGCTAGGCCCTGTGCGTTAAGGGGATTTTCCTCCTTCTTACATAGTAAATATATATATTTTATTATGTATTCATTTTGTTTTTGTGAAGGAAATAAACGCTTATTGAACTGAATTGATTTCCCCCTTTTTGAACAGAGGCAGGGAGGGGGAAGCGTTTGGCCGGTTCGGTCCCTTGCACCCGCCTGTCTTATATAATTATGTTCAGAATATTATAATGTATTTGATTGATAATAATTTTCATTTCATATTTCAGATCATATTTGGGTGTGTGAATCCAGCTGATCGGGACCGGTGGGTCCACGTCATTAATGACGTCATGAATGGGACCATCAGCGGCCAATCAGCGGTGAGTTTATTTAGGCTTGCAGCCAGCATGTACATACATGGCCTGATGCGATCAATATGAAAGAAATTATGAGTCAGTCAGTATGATCATTCAAGTATTAAATGCGCGGAAATCCCTTTCTATATAGATATCCATGCATAAGCAGACGGTGTGAGGAAAAATGCAGAAATTAATCTTATATTTTAATAAATTCCTTGTAAATAGAATGAAGGCAGCAGATGGAGTATTTTCTTACTTTTCATGACTCATGAATGCCTTGATTTTTTAAAACCAAGGTATCATCTCATGCAGACACAAAATAATTTTGGTTGATTTGACGACTGTGATCTGGTTAGTAATTCATTTTTGGTTTGGTTTTCGTAAAAAACATACGACAATGCTCTTATTCATAGACAAAGTCGCTAAATCAATAGATAATTTCTCCAACTCCCTGGTTTAATCTTAGGCGTAAATTGATTTTATTTTCGTAGGGCTTACATAATTATTGATGGATATTTTCTATTCTGCAAACATATTAACGAGATATTTTATTTTGCTGTTTCATGTAAATTGACCCCCTCCATTTGTCCCTCCCCTCTCCCCCGTCTCTCTTGTTAACATTAGATTTTGCTTCTGACACACGCTTATAGTGAAGAGCAGCAATTTATGAAGAAAAACAAGCCGTACAAAACGGACATAATTACTCTCAATCCTCATTAAAGGTAAAGACCAGTTTTGGAAACGCCCCTCTCTCAAAAAAATGAAATGGAAGCTCTCATTACCAATCATGTGAAAGAATATGTTTTGACTAATACGTGATGATACAAATTTTGCCGGCAAACCGCCTACTATATATTTGGTAAATTATTATATCTATTGGGACCAAATAGATATCGCGCACGTGGTCGCGTAGTCCCATATACATCTAGCTGTGTACAGTGCTTGTAACTTTACCAAGACTGGGCCAAATTTCTTATCATTTTGATGATTCCAGAACCTTGCAGTACACACCAATACTTATATGCTAGATGATCAACCTTTTTCTGATCGATTCCACAACGTTTCTTTCACAATGCAATCGCATGACCAGAACTGGTATTTCTCTTTAATAATAATAGACTTTCTGCCGCCTCTCTTGTATCTTATAGTAATATCTTAATATGGTTTTCGTAATAATTATCTTTATTCGTCGGTCTGTGTTCAGCAGTATTTTTCCATAAATCGCCAGGAGACCATTGCCTGCAGGGGCGGTTCAGGGATTGCAGATTAAAGGCGCAACATTGAACCCAGATATTAATTTATTTTTCGTGGACAAATTAACTTTGAGAAAATAGGGGACTAGCTCAGTAGGGTTGTGGGAGACACTTTTCTAGCCTAAGGTATTTAATTGGGGAGGGGGAGGGGTGTCCGTAGGCCCACCGAGGTCCCCCGTTGATCAATGCTAATTAGGTATGTGTGTGTGTGTGGGGGGGGGGGTGCTTCATTGTGCCCAGGTAGGTTGCACACAGTATTAGGCGTCTTGCTATACTGTTTCTTGAACAACAAGGAGTTATGCGTACTTTTCTGCAATATAATTATGGATGGTGAATTCTTAATATATATTCAAGCGTAATTTCCCATTTTTCTGGGCAAACTGATATTTCCCTGACCCTAGCTCCAAAGCTTTCCAAGCGATAAAAATGGGGTCAAAGACTCTCATTCTCATTCTCATTCTATCTTCATCTCTCATCCTATCTTCATCTCTCATTCTATCTTTATCACTCATTCTATCTTCATCTCTCATTCTATCTTCATCTCTCATTCTATCTTCATCTCTCATTCTATCTTCATCTCTCATTCTATCTTCATCTCTCATCCTATCTTCATCTCTCATTCTATCTTCATCTCTCATACTATCTTCATCTCTCATTCTATCTTCATCTCTCATTCTATCTTCATCTCTCATCCTATCTTCATCTCTCATTCTATCTTCATCTCTCATTCTATCTTCATCTCTCATTCTATCTTCATCTCTCATACTATCTTCATCTCTCATTCTATCTTCATCACTCATTATATCTTCATCTCTCATTCTATCTTCATCTCTCATTCTATCTTCATCTCTCATTCTATCTTCATCTCTCATTCTATCTTCATCTCTCATTCTATCGTCATCTCTCATACTATCTTCATCTCTCATCCTATCTTCATCTCTCATTCTATCTTCATCTCTCATTCTATCTTCATCTCTCATCCTATGTTCATCCTCAATTTTGCAGTGATTTATTTTTACCTGAAATGCACTCCTACCCCCTGACGTCATTGACTCCTTATAGAAGGTGTACCGATTGAAGCTGATACACAATGTATGCGGGATGCCGCAAATGGTACGGGGAACAGGATGGGCAATGGCTTCTCGGAAATAAGATAATTATCATAAAATACTCTGCATTTTAGGTCAAAATTCAGATTAAGTCTATCAAGAATATACAACACAATTTGTATAATATGCAGCCTAATTTCATGTCTACATGACCATTATACTTAGACGGGTAGTATAGGTCATGCCTTTGACATAGTGAAAACTGACACACATGAGTCATACATAAGCAAACAGCAGTCGGAGTAGGTCTATTGGATTATAAGGTTTGTCCACACCCATCTCTGTTTATGAGCTTACCTATAATTCACAATATCATATCATTGAGCAGAAGAGACCCGTATGTAGTCATATAACGATTGTAGAAAATGGATTTAAACAAGAAATGGATAGACAAGGAAATGATATACCATGATATACTTCTGACTCTCCGATTCCATTAATGACGAAATGTGAAGGATAAAACACAGCGCATCAAGGGCGAGGATACCAATGAAACAACCCCAAATTACCTACAGTGGTTCTTTTCATTTGTGAAGAAACAATTATTGTGCCCCAAGGGGTGAGAGAGAGAGAGAGAGAGAGAGAGAGAGAACAAAAGAGGGCCCATTAGTTGTTACACACAGTCATAATGGCCCCGAACCCCGTATACTTTAGTACTAGCATGAATTTGCTTTATATAACATGTTGTTATCTCAGCATCAATTATATATGTGTACGCACGACTTCCCCCGAAATCCAAGGAAAATTGAGAGATCAATCTTCAGGCCTTCATTCGTCGACAATTTTACGGACCACGATATTCGGTAATTGAGTTTTTATGTGATGGTATCCGCGATATGGACACTATTGGAATATTTATTGAAATATACAAATTAGCAAGCGATATCAAAATTTAGGAGTGCTTTTCATAGAAGCAGATCAGTGAACCTCCTACATGAGCTTTCTTGAAACGCTAAAAATATGTTTCGTTTAATAAAGAATAATTGTTGCTAGAAAGGGACGTTTTAAAACATTTTAAAACGTTTTATAACATTTTTGTTTTTTCGGGCAAATACATGTAGTCGATAAATCGTTTGAAATCTCGAAATTTTCATTTCAAATTCTAAAACAAATCTTGTGCGGGTTTATTTTCTAAACATCGATAAAATCCTAAATGCTTATTCATCCATGACAGGGTGAACATCGAAATGAAAAGCACCAGCCAATTTAAGAAATGGGAAGCGATAATAAATAAAACTCTTCCCGATAATTTTTATCAATTTAAATTTAAAATTGACCTCTCATTCTATCTTTTATTTTGATGACAAAATAACATTTACACGAAAATAAAGTGTCAACATTTTTCTTTCTCGCTTTCCTCGCTCGCAAAATCTAGGTTCATGAAAGTTGATGTTTGGGTAAGAGGCGTCAGCCCCTGGAAAAATAGTGCCCGTACGCTCTTATATGAATGGTATGGTATGAATTCTAACGTGTGATAAGTATTATGCGATGAATTAATCTAATCAAATGATTATCTTAATAATTATATTTTATATTTATTTATATTTTGTTATAGTTCGATGAGGTGGTAGTGTCTTCTAATGCCCTCACTCATCTTGTGAAGGACAGGCCCAAGAACCCTGGTCGTCGCCCACCAGGACACAGATCTAGAGCATTGGTAAATCACTATCATATCCATCTTCAAATAATAGTATACATTCGATTCTCCTATAAATAGTACTATCACTCAGGAAACCATCCGTTGATTAAAGTCATTCATTACCTTTTGACATGCCTAGCCTGGAATGAAAGTAAATCCTGAAAGTTGTAAAAAAATAATCCACCTGTAAACTGAAAGCTATTCTCAATTTCTAATAAAGATGTTGAGAATTCTATTTATACGTTGGTACTTGACTACGGATAACTCTAAAAGCTTTGATAACTCATCTAATAATTTCAATAATAATAATAATAATAATTTGGATTTAAATAGCACTTATTACGGAACCCCGTTTCTAAGCGCTTTAAAGATATTATTACCCCAGTCATCGGATTCATTCACGCTAAATGTGCACCATCTCCACTCCCTGGGGAGTATTCCTACCATATGGTCACCGTGACGGCATAAGCAAATACTAACACAAATGCTTTCGTCGCCGGGTCCCCATTTCTCTCTTGGGTATTGAGTGGCAAAGGTAGATTAATGCCTTGCCAAAGGACAATAGTGCCGTGTCGGGGATCGAACCTACAACCTTTGAATTTCAAGTCAAGTGCTTGAACCGCTCGACTACGACACAATAATGTGCCAGTGTCAGAGGCATTGGGTCCTTTAAGCGGAATCATGTACTAGTAACCCCAGACTGTGTTTCCATAGCGTTATGAGGAAGTACATAACGGAACAAAGTAATGTCTTATTATGAGCAATGTGATTTAAGATTAATTCACCGACTTGGCATGAGTAGGCAGGGAACCTAATCAATGATAACATCAACAGGAAATACATGAGGTCATTGTACCATGCATGATCAAACTAGAGTAGAGGTGGTCTAGTGGCTAGCTACGTCACCGGACTGTGGATCACATGGTTCGCGGTTCGATCGAGTCCCGCCACGGTTGCTAACGTCCTTTAAAAAGACATTAGATATTAATATACATTTGCCATTCTCCACCCAGGTGATGCAAACGGGTACTGGGTAGGAAGAAATTCTTTGAATATTGGAACAGCGCTTAGAAACATTAGTATTAAGCGCTATATAAATAGTACTATTATTTGAATTATTATTTTAATTATTATTACCATTAGTATTATTTTAACTATTATTATTGTTATTATTATCATTATTATTATTATAATTATCATTATTATTATTATTATTACTCTCAATATTCTTATTATTATTACTCTCATTATTATTATTATTATTACTCTCATTATTATTATTATTATTATTAACTGGAGTACGATTATTTTATTTTGTAGATCTCTTCCCCAACCAGTGAGATCAGTAGCTTTGGAGACGATGCAGACTCGGGGGTAGGGGCATCATCAGAATTACTAGCTACACATAGCACGGTGAGAGGAATGAACCATGGCGATGGTGCTAGTGATGGTGGTGATGATGACGTTGAGGAGGGGAAGGATAAGAAGGAGGAGGAGGAAGGAATGGATGATGAGGAGGAGGAGAAAGAAGAAGAGGAGGAGGAGAAGGAGGAGGGGAAGAAGAGGGTGAGAAGGAGAAGGAGGAGGTGGAGATGGAGGAGAAGGAGGAGGAGGAGATGGAGATGGTGGAGGTTATGGTGGAGAAGAATGTTGTTGATGACGGTGATGATGATGATGATGAAGATGATGATGATGGTGAGAAGATGAAGGAGAAAAATGAGGAGGAAGAGGAGGAGGATGCCTGATGATGAGGATGAGGAGTCAGAGGAAGAGAAGGAGGAGGAAAGGGATGAGGATGAGGATGGTAATGAAGAAGAAAATGTAGAGGAGCTAGTGGAGGAAGAGGAGGGGGAGAGGAAGATGGGGAGGAGGAGGAGAAGGAGGAAGGGGGGGGGGAGGAGGAGGAGGAGGAAGAAGAAGAAGAGGAGGGGAAGTGAAAAGATAAGAAGAAGGATAAGGAGAAGGAGGAGGAGGAGGAGGGAGAGGGAAAGTTAAGAAGGAGGAGAATGAGAAGGATAGCGATGTGGATATTATTACGAATTTAATGATTGTTGTAGGAAAAGATTTCATCAAATGATTTAAAGCATAGTTGCTTACACAAAACAGAACTATTTTTGATTTTCAAATTGTAGTGTGACTCTTTCTAGTCTGTGCTACAGAGATAATTAAACTGATTTTTCTTTATGTCTTCATGTGTTACAGGTGCACAAACTGGATGGGGACTTGGTTGATGACGTCATCGAGCAATCTCCTACGTCAGAAGAGAGTGCAGAGCAAGCAGTTAGTAATGAATGTCTGGCGGATGTGGAGGAGAGTACTAAACCCAAGAATGAGAAGGTCCCCTCTCCAGAGGCTGAAGAAGCAGAAGAAGACTGAGACAAAGACCACAAAACAGGAGAAGACGGAGACAAATACCACAAAACAGGAGAAGACGGAAACAAAGACCACAACACAGGAGAAGACTGAGACAAAGACCACAAAACAGGAGAAGAATACTTCATTCTTCAGTCGACTCGGATCTCGCATCTCCCGTGCTCTGAGTAGGAGTCAATCCACGGACGAGTCCAATGAACAAACAAAGAGTACTGAACAACATACAGGGTCTCCGAAAGAAAATGAACCAGATCAAGAGAGGGAGATTGAGGAGATTAAAGAAGAAGAAGTAATAGAGGAGGTCAAATTAAGTCCATCTCGTGATACGTTCTACGCCATGCCAACAGGTACTAAGTCAGGTCATGACAAGGTGATTATGGAGCTTGCAGCTATAGCACAGAATGCTAAGCTTGTTGCAGCTAAAGCTGAAGCTCTCAAATCAGCTCGTCTTCAAGGTGACAGCGAATCCAGTGGTGAAGAATCATCTGGTACGAGTAAGACATTATCTCGACGTGACTCGGAGAAGAACATCGAACAGGCAGCAGAGAATCTAAGAACCACTCTCAAAAACCTCAGCGAGGCTGAACTTTTCGAGAATGAGGAACCTGACAGTGACAAACCAGAGACACAAACAGAGGTGACTAAACCAGCTACCTCTATGAAACCGAAGATGAATGTATCAGTCATTAGTGAAATGGAAGGTTTCTTTGCAAAGTCTAATAAAGGACATCAGAAACGCAAAGAGAGCGGTGAGAAAACTCCACCTACGAAGTGCATAGATGCAGAAAAGAAAGAAATTTGTGCAGTTAAGGAGAAAGATGAGACCTCGAACGAGACGGTGAACGATGCCAGGCACGATGACAGTCTTGATGCGACCAAGGAAGCGGAAGAAGATGAGAAGAAGGATGAGGATAGGGAGGAGGAACCTGAGAAAGAGAAATCAAAGAAGGATGAGCCCAGTGAGGTGAAAGTAACGGATAGTGAGGAGAATAAGAAGAAAGATGAAAGAAAGAAGGAAGATGAGAGTAAGGAAGAAGATGAGAGAAAAAAAAAATAAATACAAATGTCAGCCAGAATAGTAAACAACTTAAACCTGAGGAAGATGGCGATAGTGACGTCAAAATAAACGGAAACATAATTAACGATGACAAAACAACGGACTAATAAAATACAATGCTTACTTCACTTATATACACTTGCAATGATATACATGGTGAACGCACTTAATTTCTTGCCAGAATAATATCAATTACAAGAATATCAGATCAATTCTTACAAGGAGAGGTTGGGTGAATTCTTAGAAATCGTAATTACCGCACCCGCCTAAAATCAAAAATTAATATGTTGCTGCATGAATTCTGGTTATACATGTGTTTGCAATGAACTCACAATAAGTGCAAGTCCAAAGCTTCTATACAATAGTAATTTGATAATGATTCGTTGCCATATATCTTCTCTTTTTAAAGTAACTAGTAAGTCCAAGAATAATTGCCTTGATGTTGACTAAATGTGCAAACTTGATTGATTATATTTAGAGTAATTAATAGAAAAGTATCATTATTCTTCCAATTTATCTGTATATTTGTGCTATGTTTTATATATCTCTCAGTTGATGAAAAGGTTCTCAAACTAATATTTTTATTAATCGTTTAAGTGCCAATTACAGGAGAACACATCTTCAACTGTTATAGTATTCCTGAGGTCTCCCAAATTATTAATCAAAGAATTAACCAAAATGTTAGAATTCAAGTATACATGAATATACCTTGATAAGTATTGTAAATATGGATACAGTATTGGGTTTGGGGGATTTTCCTTAATTTTTTAGTACTGTTTACGACATTACTAACACATTTACTCCGGGCATGTACAAATGAATTTTCTCTTTTGCATGAACTCATGGATGAGATAAGTTGAATACTGGGCCATGTCGTGTTACTTGATGATGTCGTGTAAACTTGATAATTACAGTAATGTTAGTCTTAAAACGTTTTCATCCCGGTCATTTAATTCATTGTTAATTAATGTGACTGTGAAGGGCGTAGCGTGGGGGCACTTTTGTAAGGTAGGGGCACCGGTCTTTCTAGATCTTTCAAATGTTAGCCAAACCCAGACTGGATTTACGTTGGGACAAGACACGCTATAAGGTTCACTTTGAGATTTGTATTTCTGTCATAATTCTCTCTTGATGAGTGAATTCCCACAATCACACGCCTTGTGCGTACTCAGTAACGAATTTGTGTCGAAAATGACACTATGTTTCTCTTATTAATATTGATTAAAAATGCAGTCTGATAGCTTCATCTTGCCATTCGTATCACAACATGATTGTTCTTAGTGTTAATAGAAACATGTTGATTCCAAGTAGACAGAATGCTGCTTATTAAAAATATATAATTTAAAGCTATATCGAGATATATATAATTATGTTATGTATGAAGTAAGGTAAAATATGCATGGCATAGGTTACATTTCTACTCCAGCAGTCCAGCTTGCATGGTAATCCGTTATAGATTAGAGATAACTAATATAATTTATATATTTATAGGCACGTTGCTATGTCAGTACTGTGAAGGGTATTCCTATGTCGGTATATTCTTGTTTACATGGTTGGAATGATAATGTAATGCTCACTTTTATATTTATGTCAGTATTCTGTGCATTAATATCGTTTTATGTTATCGTACTAAAAACCGTGTTATTTGATTATGCATTTTAGTTTATACTCTTCAGTAGTTAGTGAATAAGTTATTATACTTTAATAGATGATCATATACCGTGCAGTATGAATTCTGTATTACCATGTGCATACATCACACAACGTGGATAGAACTCGAGTGATCTACTCCATGCAATCGAACAGTCTTGCCGTTGATAGATTCATACGTAACAGCAATCAGAATCATGCACCTATTGATTTTGTCATTGTAAATTGATTTCAGCTATATGTTCTTGCCGAATGAAATAACAGTTTTCGAGAACTATAAGACTTTGCATGGCATATGGGTTATTTCCTTTCTCATTTACTCCATCGCTAGTCTCGGCTGTTACACGTTAAGTATTTTTCTTTCAAATAGTTTGCCATAATTGTTTGCCTTCATATTATTTTGTAAATTCATGGTTGTAATTCGGGCGAACACAGATTTGAGTGTAATGTCCTTGCATGTTATGTAATGATTGCAGCATTGTCATACTTGGTATTGTGCTGTATCGGTTTATAGTCTATAAAAGGGAAAGAGTGAATTTTCACTCTTTTTACACTCCCAGGAGTCACGTCAGTGATCACTTGTTTAGGAGTGAATATCGATTGATTTTAGAGAGCTCTCTAAGAAGAAAAGAGTAAATGTTCACTCTATTTTCACTACATTTTAACTGTCCAGAGGAGTCACGTCAGTGATCATTAGATTTGTTTAGACAGTGAATTATTGTCTCTTTGGGGCCAGAAGGGTTTTAACTCCGACTTAAACAGTTTAAGTATATGAGTTAAAGCATTGACTCCGAGTTAAACAGTTAAATTATATGAGTTAAAGCATTAACTCCGAGTTAAACAGTTTAAGTATATGAGTTAAAGCATTGACTCCGAGTTAAACAGTTAAATTATATGAGTTCAAGCATTAACTCCAAGTTAAACAGTTTAAGTATATGAGTTAAAGCATTAACTCCGAGTTAAACAGTTAAAGTATATGAGTTGAAGCGTTAACTCTGAGTTAAACAGTTAAAGTATATGAATTAAAGACCTTCTGGCTCTAAATAGACGATATAAACATCTATAATTTCAATGTTGATTATTTGGTGCTTTGGCAGACTTCGCCATACATTTTCGTTAATTTAAACAATTAGCATGACACATTGCACGGATGACATGGGAAGCTCGTTTAAAAATTATTGTACTAAAATCAGACAGACATGTGATGTATTATCTTTTCTAAATATTCAAACGTCGATTTGTTTTTTCAATAAAAGGAACACATTTCAGTCACTGAAACGTCATAGTCCAATCTTGTTTTATTTTATCTTCATTTAAATTTGAAGGGATTTGTGTACGTCCTTCTTTAAAGAAGACGTTTTCATCATTTAGTTGAACAGAGCCCCGTGTTTCCTGATAGGCTTCGAAACTACAGATATTTGGACAACGGTCACCACATATTTGGGCAGTGAGGTGCTCTTTTCGAAGTTTCTTTAATTGTTCAAATATAATATATTTTCAATATTAACAAAGCGTTAAATTTATTTGCTCACTCGCTTGCAAAATTCAGAAATAAATTTTTGGCAAGTGACGTCCGCTCACACTATCCCACCCCGACCAAGTTGTGCCTATATCTCTCATTCTCTCTTCCCCCTCCTCTCTCTCTCTCTCTGTGACTTATCTTTCCCTCTCTCCCTCTTCCAACCCAAGCTTATGTCTGCGAGTCTCTCTCCCCCACCCCCTTCTCTCTCTTTCTCCCTCCTATCTCTCGCTCTCTCTAGTCTCTCCTCTCACCCCACCCCTCTACCTCTCTCTAGTCTCTTCTCTCACCCCTCTACCTCTCTCCCTCCCTATCTCTCTCTAGTCTCTCCTCTCACCCCACCCTCTACCTCTCTCTAGTCTCTTCTCTCACCCCTCTACCTCTCTCCCTCCCTATCTCTCTCTAGTCTCTCCTCTCACCCCACCCCTCTACCTCTCTCTAGTCTCTTCTCTCACCCCTCTACCTCTCTTCCTCCCTATCTCTCTCTAGTCTCTCCTCTCACCCCACCCCTCTACCTCTCTCTAGTCTCTTCTCTCACCCCACCCCTCTACCTCTCTCCCTCCATATCTCTCTCTAGTCTCTCCTCTCACCCCACCCTCTACCTCTCTCCCTCCCTCTAGTCCCTCCTCTCACCCAACCCCTCTACCTCTCTTCCTCCCTATCTCTCTCTAGTCTCTCCTCTCACCCCATCCCTCTCACATCCCCTCCTTTCTCTCTCTCTCTCTTTCTCTCCCTCTCCCAACCCCTTCCAGCCAGCTCACATGACACAAGTACTAACAAATGATATATGCCTTGCTCATTGAAAGGTGATTGATTTCCATGTAATTATCCGACAAGATTACATATTATGAATCACTTCTCTATCATTATCAAGCCTACTTCATTCATACAATTTATTATTATTATTTTTTTTGGTAAACATTATAATTAAATAAGATCGATTCACATTTGATGTGGAAGTGCCTATAATACGAGTACTGTTGCTTATTCCTTCAATAAGCTTCTTTATCAATTCCACTCTTTGATTTCAAATTATTTTTTAGTCAGCAATAGTTTAATATAGTTATGAAAAACAAAACAAAACTACAATATATAATATGTATTGTATTAAGTATGTCCTCTATAGTCCATGGTAGTAACCAGATAAAACAGTACTGTGAGATATATAAATTGGTACTTTTCATAAGTACATAGTAAAATGAAATTCTGCACTGAATAACGGGGGAATGTTAACTGAAGAACTTGCAAAGCAAAGTCCCCCATGTTGTTTGCAATATGAATACTATTCAATTTAAGTTTTAGCCTGATCTATTCATTTTAGTTCAATATGAAGGCCAGTGTCTTGCTTAAAATTTTGCATCACACCTTGCGTATACAGTGCAATAAACATGGTTTTCAGAATAGATGCTTAAATCTACATAAAAATGTTATCTTCCAAACCAATATGTACTAAACCAAATTAATATACTCTATCATACAGTATACTCTCCTTACGACTGTGATTTCCATATATGCTATAAGGACTATTGTAATTACTTTTCTCTATTTGTACAGCTTTTTTCTGTTTAAACTAAAATGAAAAACAAAACAACAGAAACAACCTAAGTGAATGACAGAAAATCTAGAACATAATAATTTACACTGCATGAAAATGTATAGCAATGAAACACATGATACTAAACTGCTGTAAAATACTCACATGAAATTGGACATGAAATATAAGCATTGATATGGTAAATGACGAATCTTAATAATACACCTATTTTTTTGGTTATATTTTCATTCATATACAGTATACTTCTAAAAAATTAATTTCTTTTTTTTATGAACCCTAAAATATACAAATCAGCTTAGCCAATGCAAAACTATTAAAAGGAAAATAATCTAGCATTGATATAAAAGTATATGCTTTTGCTACTAAAGAAAACAAAAATTGATTTCAATCATACGTATACATTGGCTATTCTTGGTTTAGCATTATTAAATACAAAATAGTAAGCTCTGAATACCTCTTTAAAAAGATTGTACAAAACGCAATATCTTTGTCTTCTGAATGGAATACGATCATTAGGTCTACAATATCAAATCAATTTGTAACCTATATTATTTAAGTACATGTATGTGAGTCAATGACCTTGTTCATTGACTCAACTTGGTTCCTTCCCGTTCATGATTGTTAATGCTATGTGTCTTTCTCCACACTTACCGGTATATCAAGTTAACCAAACCGGTCATACTTCGCCTTATCTCATACCAGGAGAGGATACTTGCTTTAAATCATCTTCCTCCACTAGCTTCTCCTCTTCTCCACCATGTTACATCATGGGAAGATGTCTGATGATCACATGTCTTGCAATCACATGACTTGCAATCACCATGTCACCAGGAGGGAATACTTGCTTTAAGTCATCTCCCCCTACTAGATTCTCCTCTTCTCCACCATGTTACATCATGGGAAGATGTCTGATGATCACATGACTTACAATCACATGACTTGTGATCACATGACTTTTGATCACATGACTTTCATTCACATGACCAGTGATCAAATGATTGATGATATCATGACTTGCAATCACAAGACTTTTCTCCTATTCCTTAATACGGTTACCATGATGACAAATTGAGTACATAAAGCAGTTGAACAAGTTAAATAGTAGCATAGAAGTGTTGGATGATCCCAAACAAGGCAAAGATTACATGCATGAAAACAGAAGGCGAGGAGGGAGAATCTAAAAGCTCTGACTGCTAACCCAAACTTCAAAACAGCACCATAGATTAACATATCATACCAAAATCTGAACCATCAGTTTTTAAAATCAATAATCTTCTTCATGAGTTCCTTCTAAAGGTTGCTGTACGTACAACAGAGTGCCATGAAATACATAGTATATACAACAAAATGATATGCTTACTCGTTAAGAATGAATGCAGTTATTTGTACAAAACTCAAAATGCTAGCCTCATAGCTGCATGTAAATATAGGAGCTTTACAAGCAGATGGCCAAGGCACTTGGTTTTTATCAACCATAATTATAAAATGCCATTCAAAATGATAAGCTCTTTATATATTCACACAACTTTAAGCTCTACAATGCATCATTGACTCTTTTATGCAATATTAGCAACAAACTTTGTCTATATATCTTTCTTTTACAGGCAACAATGAATGAATTCTCACTACATTAAGTGGAATGTGAAGGAGAGAAATATAGCTCACATTTCAAAGATATTTTTCTAGTTTGGATGACAAAATACAGCTTTGGGTTTTGGGTTTGTATTCAATACCATGGCTACGTACGTATACCCATTCCCAGGTCTAACATGAATAGTTGCAGATATTGCAATTCACCATATTAATACTCACATTATCCTTTCTGATTAAATATTAAACCTGCTTCAACCATGATACTTTATTTGAAAAACTAATGAGATTTTAGATCTATACAGTATCATATTAATATACCATACCCATTTGTTAGGTACGCTTCTAGTCATTTTATCGCTCAGTAATTTCAGCCATTCAAAAGTCTAATACTAATCATCATACATACATGACATCGTATCAAGTGTTTTGTATGACAAGCTTGCTTCAAATATTTATAATGTCAATGATTTGTGGAAGGTGAATATAATACACATGTACATATATTCTATTGTAAGTAATCTTCATTTCAAATATAATTTTCCTAATCACAAGATGTATCATCTCGCCTGACAATGTGTAAATCACATTTTTTTGAAGGGTAGCAAATGTTGACTTGTAATAAGGTTGTATGATTACATCCATTAGATGAGGGTTGTGTATGTACTCATGATCCTGGTTTCTTCTTAAATAGATCCATCTTGAGATGTTTAAAAAAGGATATTTGCTAGTTGATTAATGACTTCATGTCTTCAAGCAAACCAGAATCGATGTGTTTATTAGATCCAGAATCGATGTGTTTATTAGAACCAGAATCGATGTGTTTATTAGAACCAGAATCGATGTGTTTATTAGATAATTACTTCCATGCCAATGCTGTGCTGCTACATCCTGAGGAGTACTATCTGAAGAAAAAGAAGAAGAAGAAGAAGAAGAAACAAAGGGACTCTAGTTATTAACAGGCCATATCCACAAAGGTTAAACTCAAATTTAATCAGATTATCAAAAATTAGTCTGTAGGAATAACGATATTCTGGGTTTAAAGAGCTCTTAATGATTCAACGATGTATATATCATTACCCCCTGTTATAGGATTCAGGCTTGCCTGTTCACAATGTATGTACATTCTCCACTCCCTGAGGAGCATTTCAGCCAGGCAGGCGCCATTTTACAGATACTAATAATCCTGACCATATAACAATGACTTTTGCATCCTACCGGGTACCCATATAATGCCATGTTGGAGAATGCCATGTTGGAGAGAGACATGTGGATTAATGTCTTGCCAAAAGAAATGAGTGTTGAGCTATGATTTGAACCCTCGACCCTTGGATTGAGAGTCAAGTGAATGAACCACTATACAACAACACCTACACAAGTTATCAATCAGAATACCCCCCACACCCTGACAAAACCCTTTCAAAAACAAACAACCTAACTGAAACCAAAAACCATTGAATAGAATATTTGTCCCCTAAATTATACTTTGTAGATAATCAAAGACTCTAGCAGCTTTATAGGAGCTGAACATGTGCAGACAAATTTCACTTTCAACACACTAAACAGTTTGAAATTTCACATTAAAATATGTATTCTAAATAAGAACTGTACATATCTGAACCACACATGACCTAGTCATTTCTAACCATGATAAATGACATCACTTTGAACAATCATTTGCACTATTAACTGTAGGATTGTTTGCAAGTAGTAAAATGTACTTTTGGCAGAGATTTATTTAATCATTGTTAGCAGTTTCCTTCCCCCCTGAATTTTTTTTTTCTTTCTTCAAATGTATTTTAGTAGATTTATTTACACACTATTGATTCCTACTAGATATTGCCTATTAGGAGCAAGAAGGACATATACTATAACACAGACTTAAAGATAAAGTTGAGATCTGGTCGTGCGATTGCATTGTGAAAGAAACGGTGTGGAATCGATCAGAAAAAGTTGATCATGTAGCATATAAGTATTGGTGTGAACTGCAAGGTTCTGGAATCATCAAAATGATAAGAAATTTGGCCTAGTCTTGGTAAAAGTAACAAGCACTGTACACAGAAAGATGTGTATGGGACTACACAAACATGCGGTCCTCATTTTTAAGCTGTTACATGTCATATTTAGAATATGAAGGCATTTGAAGAGCCATGCTTTTCAAGGAACATTTTTTCACTAATGTTCTTCCACACTTGCATAATAACAATAAAAACACTCACAATTATTATTCACCTCTCCCCAGAACTCAACCTTCTCTTTAACACGGATTTAATGCCCTTACTTACTTTGATTAACGGTGATTGTTTAGATGTTCTCAAAGACATCAATACGTTGCCTGGTGTTACCAGATCGGATGTTCCTCAAAGTCTGGTACTTATCACGTCCAGCTCGTACGTTGTTTATATGGATGACATCATTCTGGGTCATCTTCTTGGTATCTTTCAAGGCTTTCAACTCTTCTTCAAGATCCTACAAATAAAAAAAT
Source organism: Mesocentrotus franciscanus (assembly GCA_037976565.1). Taxonomy (NCBI): domain Eukaryota; kingdom Metazoa; phylum Echinodermata; class Echinoidea; order Camarodonta; family Strongylocentrotidae; genus Mesocentrotus; species Mesocentrotus franciscanus. The sequence goes on from CP137671.1 coordinate 1,509,365, forward strand.
ATCAATGTAGACTTGTTTAGTGGTGGTTATTTTACCTGACTGCTAAGAAAGCATAAATGCTTGTTGGTAAGCAACCAGAGGACTGACGGCTTAGGTCCTCTCCGAGGGACCTGGTAATGAGGATTAATGCCTTACCAAAGGGTACTAGCGCATCGCCTTTGTTTCGAACCCGGGTCGCCGGATTACAAGACCACTGCTCTACCAAGCTATCGCGCATCCTTGAGCCCACCACACACTATACGATCTGACTACCATTTGATGTAGGAACAAGTTGCAATAGCATTTGATATGAACATTCAAACATCTAATTTCTTAATTATTGATGATTTGAATAGTCATATGATTAATACATTTGAAAATGCAATGGATTTCGAGCTTCCTTGGAGGGGAAAAAAGCTCAGAATCAAAGTGACGTCAGACCAGTGGTAAAAAGGTCTATGATTTGAAGCCGATTTGGCATTTACTCTGACTAGCAGGCTTATGATGCATCAAATTTCAATTATCAGTATTCACACCATTATTCAGAACCTAAAACAAGAATATTATATTTGATTAAAATTCCTTATCTAATGTAATTGTGATTTGATAGAAAATCGTATTGCAGAGGGCTGTAGATTCCTCTTCAAAGCGTATGTTAGCTCATTTAGTAACAATCACACATGCAAGTTACAAAACTATACAAATATAACCAACAACAACAAAATTAACAGGATCATATGACAAGGCAAATGGCCCATTTCTAATTCTCAGGTAGGTTTGCTCTCAATATATCTGATACCATAAACATTCAAAACCTCAATCCTTATAGCTCCATCAAGTTTTCAAAGATAAATAAAAAGTAACATTACTTAGAACAAGTCTTCTACTATAGTGTATTTCATCAGTTCACCTTGATGAAGATTTGCCAATTCGATCTAAACAATTCATGGACTCATTTAGAATGTCAATTTTTAAGAGAGAAAAATTTCCTTCATTACAAAATCATATATAGATACAACATTAAAAAAAAGTTTTTTTTGTTGTTGGAAAATCGTACTGTCGTATTTACCATTAAAACTCGTACAAAATACGATTAAATCGTACTGGTTGGCAGGTCTGGAAAGGGTTTATGGATAAAAGTAAGTCACTAGAATCATTACCTGTAATTGGTTTTGAAGATTCCTCTTGCCCTGGTAGGCATCTCTCATTTCCTCATTGCGATCATTCTGAATAGGTTCATTGGTGAACTCATGTTCACCACCTTCATCTTCATCGTCTTTCTCATCAGTAGGGATTTCAGCAGCAGCAGCTGCGACAGCCTGAGAAGCGGCAACCGCTGCAGCTTCCTGTGCCTCAAGGAACTCCATTTGCATACGTTCCTTCTCCTCCTCAGCTAACCTCAACTACAAAGACAAACAAAGTCATTATATCAAACAGAACGTTCCTTCTCCTTCTCAGCTAACCTCAACTACAAAGACAAACAAAGTCATTATATCAAACAGAACGTTCCTTCTCCTCCTCAGCTAACCTCAACTACAAAGACAAACAAAGTCATTATATCAAAAAGAACGTTCCTTCTCCTTCTCAGCTAACCTCAACTACAAAGACGAACAAAGTCATTATATCAAAAAGAACTTTCCTTCTCCTCCTGAGCAAATCACAAACTGTCTTGGAATCATCTCAACAGTCAAACGCCCAAAAATTGAGGGCAGTATTTAGAAGAAAAAAAAACAAATCTTTCATTCTAGGGACGTATTCTCATAGCCAAATTGAACTAAAATGATGACTGTGCATTCATGTAATTTGCTCAAATAAAAATAAAAATATTCAGAACGCCCCTAAAGATTTAGTAAAGGAAAAAAAGCTTATTCTCAAGAAATTACAATAAAACAACATGGATATTTATAAAGTCAGTGTTTTATAGAAAGAAAATCCCAAGTATTCACAAATACAAATTGAGCTAGGAGGACCTCTACATAGCCCCATCTTGTACTACAGTCAGGGGAGTGTTTCCCAAAGACTAAGATCCACTTTAAGTTGGACTTAACTATGGCAGGCCGTTCATGCTACTGTTTGCTCTCACCATATGATCTTTAGATACTATTTTTCCTTCAATAATGAATTATCAACAAAAAAAAGGGTAAATTCTGTAGATTTGTGACCATGATTTGTACGTCCCTTGAGAGACCAATGCCAGTAAATGGTGAGAGCAAACAGTGGCATGAACGGCCTGCCATAGTTAAGTCCAACTTAAAGTCAATCTTAGTCTTTGTGAAATACCCCCCAGATATGTTATCATATAACTCATTTAAGACATGAAAGATTACCTTCTCTTGTAAATCTGCCTGTTGACTTTCTGCATCCTCTCTACTCATAGCCAAACGTTCTTTCTCTTCAGCCAACTCCTCCAACTTCATGGCCATTTCTTCTTTCTCATGAGCAGTCATCTCCTTCTGGGCCGTTGCTTGGTCGATCTCTTGTTCCAATTCAGCCATCTTACGCTGAGCCTCTTCACTTTCCATCTGACTCCTTCTGGTCGCCTCTGCCAAGGCTGCTGATTCGGCTTCCTTACGTTGCATCTCTGCAATTCAAACACAAACATGGAAACACTCTTAGACAGGACTCTACTACTACACAACTAATCCTCTAATAGACTACCCAAGTGTGACTTCATACTGGCAAAGTTCACAAGGATGCTGCTTCCAAACAATGTTGTGCTAAAGAATGGCATGGTGATCACACCAGCCTTAAACACCAAATTAGCCCTGCTCTAGCCCGTTGTTTGAATGATTTTGCGGTGAACCTCAAACAGGGCTCTTTTGTTTTATAGAACCAGTAACCTGGACGACGAGCGAATATGACATTAGCCCTTCGGTACTCTACGAGTACAGATTTTGAAATCAAAGAGGTCTTAAATCATCAATACCATATTCAATTTGATTCTTTTAAGAATATATTTTTTGTTTTTTTGTTAAAGCAGTAAATATCATTGAGCCCTAATGGTTTTTGCTGGAAAAGTTGCACAAGCTTATTTTAATATCTGTAATACAAACCAACAAATAGGATTCTACTCAAGGTGGGTTATGTATGGCAAAGAGTCCAAAAGCTATACGTCCTGCAATGTGGCATGTGAAATGTGCCAAACTTCTGAGTTGACTGAGCAATAGGAAGTACAGCGCTTAGAAACATCATTATTAAGCACTATATAAATGTTACTAGTATTATTATCTTTGACAATTTTTGATATTAGAATCATTGAGCATTTTTCAGCAGAAGCATGGAAGCTCTGCACAAAAGTTTTCTATCCTCTTACCAGAATGTACCTTACGTCTCCTTGGTGACATATATAATCAAAGGAGTTCACGTAATTGATTTATAGAAGTAGCCTCACAGTAACCCCAGCCACTAGTTTACATAGATAGCCATTAAAGGCTTTCTAATGGACCCGTTTACTAATCTTATCAATAGTTCTGAAAGAAAATTGTTCCTTGACAACTAAAAAACTTGCCAGATGCTTGCCAGACATAGCGACATTTAAAGCATCCAAAATGGATTCCATCTATAGAGATTCCATTAAGTATATCAGGTGAATCAAATACAGTCAAAGCTGCTTTAACGACCACCTGTATAGAAAGACCACCTGTCTACAAAGACCACATTTTTTGTTTCCCTTGAAAATGGTTTCTCATTGAAACATGTACTAAAGGAACCTGTACATACAGACCACCTGCCTATAAAGACCACTTTTCTTGTCTCCCTTGGGTGGTCCTTATAGACAGGTTTCACTGTAGTAACCAGAGGCACTGGGGAGAAACATGCATAAATAAATAAGTAAATAGGTCCATTGTTCTCAAGTAAGAATCAATGTCATTGAGCTGACCTTCTCTATTTTTCCTTGCCATATCTTCCATCTCCTGCATCTTCTCTTCTAACATTCTCGCTGTCTTCTCTGCCTCCTCTCTCTTCTTCATCTCAACAGCTAGCTGTTCCCTAGAATACACAGAGGATAACAAAATAATTAGAAGCGTGCAAATTCAAACCTTATGCTTATGATGGATCAAAACAGATCCTTTTCCATGATTCCAAAACTTTAAAATTTCAGTGTCGATTGAATGCATCATTATATTTTTAGTATGGGACGATGATTCACGGATAGCACAACACAAAAACCATGCATCTTTGGTTGACATGTATAGTTAGCTTTGCCAGGCCAATAAGGTCTTCTTGAATAAAAGCAGTTTCTTCAATGTATCTGCAGAAACACATTGTAACTTGTTGCTCGATAATGGTGCTGTGTGTAACAAATTTTACCCCACGACATAAAGGGTTTTAAAAATTCCTTACAAGGCCTGCAGGACGAAAATCTTCAGTCAACATAACAATGCTAAACTGATAGCGACAGTATACAAATGATGCATGCACACAAGTTCATTATATGATCTATCTGCACTTGAGATGAGGATGTGTGCATCTATTATACAAAGAAAGAGTGTGATCAGATGCATATCCAGCCGCAACAAGAGCAAGATAAATCATATCATGAACGAATTAAGACAGGAATCATTTATTTTGTACAACGAAACCCCCATATCCTTGTTGTTTGATAAACTAAGGAGTGATTTTAAGACTCGCCAATGTCATCTCGATGTCAAATAAATCCCAAGTTTAGTAGGCTTACTGTACCAACACAAGTTTGATAGTATTGGAAACTATTACAGGCTTTTTGATGAAAAAATCGTGGGGCAATCTCAATAAATGAATCACAAGTGACTGCGTTCAACAAATCATTGATTAGGATCTAGGAGTGAGTTGTATAAAATGAAATGAAGTATAGGATGAACTATCTTACTTTTCTGCTCTCTTGGAAGCCTTGTCATCTCTAGCCTGGGCTTTCATCTGCTGGACCTCAATGGTGTCAGGTTTACGTCTGCGCATGTACAGTTCATGGTTACCCATACACAGGGCAAGGATTCGCTTGTTGATTCGCAACCGAGAAGCGTAGAACACAAAGTCCTGTAACAATCAAATACAGAACGGTAAAGCCTCTTCAGACTAAAGGGAATCTATACAAAACTCATATAAAGAAACATTGTATAGCAAGAGGGATGTTCGGACTAGACAACAACATCGTCATAATGTCATAATGGCTGAAAGTCAATAACCCCGCGTAAGCGGGAAATGCTGACTTTAATAAATGATGGTGATGATAATGAAAGGCATTAGTGAAGAAAACTAATACTGAATGTCCCAGAGTGCTTGGTGTTTTCAGTCACACAGTAGGTAGTGAATGAAGCAAGCATCTATGAATCACTATACGCAGAAGAGAAATCTGTCTAAGCCACCAAGTATAAGGCTCGACAGTCAACGTTTCTGCACTAACAATACATTATGGTCTCTATTCTAAGGGTTGTCCACAAACAAAATTTAAACATATAAAATTGGAACATGGACAGAGCATGGAGTCCCTTGTGGCCGGGCTCCAGGGTTTGTTAAAGCGCTCTAAGGTTCTCAGATGTACTCTGGTGCAATCTGAGCCTTCTTTTGAAGCATTTTCAAATACATTTAATGACCAATATTTCCTAAACAATTATGGTTGAGAATGAATATTAAGATGTAGCTGATTTTCAAACCTGTACAATCAAAATTCAAACCTGTCGCTGTTACATTTTTGTTTACCCCTTGTCGACCACCCTGCTATTCTACTACAATTTAAACCTGAAACTTAGTTCAAGAATTTAATTTGATACAATTCCAATTAACATATTTCTGTATCTAACATGATAAATAGTTTTGATAAAACCTTCCCATGCAATAGGAGGCATTGCTTCCTTATAGAGTGCCAAAGTGTGGCGTCATAAAGGCCAAGTTGTCAAGGTAGCTGCTTCCAAACAATTTAGTGCTAAACAATGGTGTGGTGATCACACCAGCCCCAAACAATGCATTTGCCCTGCTCCAGCCCGTTTGCTTGAATGATTTTACAGCGAACCTCATGTGCAGGCTCTGTTGTGTAGAACCAGTAACCTGGACGACGAGTGAATATGAATTTAGCACTTCGGTTCTCCATGCCATAATCAGTATACAGCACATTTTAGCCGAGTATCAGTGTACTTACAGGAGCTTTTTTCTCTATGGGCTTGATAACGAACTTCTTGTCGTTGAATGAGATGTTTCGGATTTCACTCCAGGGGAACCCAATCTTCGGTGTCAATCTGTGGTAATACAATACACACACATACATGATTAAACTCAAGGATCAATGCCAATATGTGTGAATACAATATAACATTCTACCAGAATGAATAAAAGAAAGCTTACACAGATTGCAGGTACATGTATGCCAACCTTTACATTCAGCTTTCAGAGAGGATTCATTCAGAAATCAGGGGGGTGGCATCTCTGAGATTGTAAGACTACAAATAAATGACATTCTCTGAATGATTTAGGTGGAAACAGTCTCATCATGGCTGATTAAAGAAAGAAAAGGGAATCAAGTTAACAGTCTTCGCCCACGTGTATAACCTGCAGGTTGTTTGTCAAAACTCTTTTCATGATATTTCTAATGATCCAAACAACTCCTCTACTGCATTAAAAGGTAGAATTAATCAAAGTCGGTTTCTCTCAAAATACACTTTCATTTAAAAAAAAAAAGTCTTCTTAGATTCTGTTTCCCATTTCTTGTGTAAGATTTCATTTGCTATCAGTATGGGGGATTATGAAACTGTTTTGCATGAAATCAGAGCTGGCAACCTACTGTAAAAGTGGTAATATTTGCTATACATTACTTTTCGCGGATTTTGAGCTAAAGTCGGTGTCCGCGAACTTTAGAACTCGCGAAAATATAAGCATGACTTCTTATGCGCATTTTGAACGGGCTGAATTCCGTGCAACGTGAATTTAAGAACCCGCGATTATATGTTTTGGGGTCGCTCAGCGCGAAAAATTAATCACGCGAAAATAACAGCGTTTACAGTACTTGGTAGAATGTCCTAAAAGGGTGTTGCAGGGATATACACGGTGAAAATCTCAATTTTTTTTTTAAAGGGCCAATTGTTGGCCAAATTTTACAAGCTTCGTAACTTTCTCATTCTTTGTCCAATTTTGTTCAAACTTTCACTAATCTGCTTCTCTAAATGTTCTGCTTTCTTTCCATGCAACTTGTTATTAAAGAGAAGGTTGAGTTCTGGTCATGCGATTGAATTGTGAAAGAAATGGTGTGGAAATGATCAGAGAGGTTGATCATCTAGCATATAAGTATTTGTGTGTACAGCAAGGTTCTGGAATCATCAAAATGATAAGAAATTTGGCCCAGTCTTGGTAAAGTTACAAGCACTGTACACAGAAAGATGTATATGGGACTACACAAACACGTGGCATACAAATCCATCCCGATTTTTATGCTGTTACATGCCATATTTAGAATGTTAAAGCATTTGTAGAGCCATGCTTTTCAGGGAACATTTTTTATCTGATGTTCTTCCACACTTGCATAATAACAATGATAACGCTCACAAACAATTTTTCACCTCTTCCCAGAACTCAACCTTCTCTTTAAGGTTGGATTTCCTTCCAATGACTTACTTGTCATCCCTCTCATAAACATTCAATCCAAGAGCGTCTACTCCAAGCCACAGATCCGTTCCTTTCTTGTTCCTGATTTCAAAGTAATTGACTCCATACATCTCAAGATCTTGTGCAATCTTCATGTACTCAATCATTGCCTCTTCCCTAGAGAGAGAAGGTGGGGGAAAATTGTGAGTAGCTATGAAATATGAAGACAGTGTAGAACAGAAAGAGCAATGCTAGGAGAGATGTGCGGTGTGAAACTGTCAAATAGACAGAACATAATAATAATAATAATAGTTCGTCCTTATATAGCGCATTTCAGGACCACAGGCCCTCTTAATGCGCTTTACAGATATATATTATTACCCCGGTCATCGGATTCATGCTTACTCGCACACAATGTATGCACATTCTCCACTCCCTGGGAGCATTCCAGCCAGTCGCCATTTTACAAGCGCCACTTGCTAATCCAACCACATTAGCTTTCGCATCCTACCGGGTACCCATTTAACACCTGGGTGGAGAGTGGCAAATGTAGATCAATGTCTTGCCAAAGGACATTAGTGCCGTGGTGGGACTTGAACCGCGGACCTTGTGATCCACAGTCCGGTGACATATCCACTCGTCCACGGCAACTCTACGTGAGTGAGTGAGCTCATGGAAAGGTTAGGTTAGGTCTGGACCCTGTTGCATATAACTTCCCATTGATGGTAACTTTGCAATTAAAAGTAACTTCCATGGAAACCTTAATTTGATTGGCTGTTGATTGATGTTGCCATGGTAGTTAAAATTGATTGCATAGTTACCATCAGGGTGAGTTTTATGCAATAGGGCCCTGGAGGAAACTGGATGGAAGTGGTAAAGAGAAGTGGATTGGGATGGATAGGTCATGTGTTGAGAGGGGAGGACGATGAACCTGTGAAAAGAGCATGGGATCTGGAAGTAGATGGCATAAGAGGGAAATACAATACAATACAATAGTCATTTATATAGCGCTCTTACAAACTAACTCTTGTTTCACAGCGCTTTACATAAAAATTATCAAAGAAATTGTTGGTCATGGTCAAAGAGGAGAGTTTTGAGACATTTTCGGAAGACATCCAGCGAAGGTGATAAAAGAATAAAACGTGGAAGCTCATTCCAGAGTCGAGGAGCACATGCCTGGAAAGCATTGTCGCCAGCTTTGGTGTATGTTCGAGGAACGTGTAGCAGGGAAAGGAAGAACAAACATTTGAATGTCCTAGAGTGCTTGGTGTGTTCAGTTACACAGTACGTAGTGAATGAAGCAAGCATCTATATATCACTATACGCAGAAGAGAAATCTGTCTAAGCCACCAAGTATAAGGCTCGACAGTCAACGTTTCTGCACAAACAATACATTATGGCCTCTATTCTAAGGGTTGTCCACATACCAAAATTCAAACATGTTAAATTGGAACGTTGACAGAGAAGGAAGTCATGTATGAGAAGCATGGATGATGATGGTGAAATTCAATTACATTGTGTACTAAGTATTCATTTACATCGGCTGTTTTAATTCCTCTCACAGGTTAAATCATTAATCAAAGGTCATATCAGAAGATTTCACTTTTGGATGAAATAAATGGATAATTTTCATATGTCATACAAGAAACAGTGCACAGGATTGTCCTATGAATCAATCCACACACTTAAAAACAAGATACATTATTTTGTGAAGCAATTTATTTATTTATTGAAAATCAATAATGATAACCATAATTTTAAAAAATCTGAACACTCATATTCTACTGAAAATTTTGACATGCTCCAAACTTGATCTAAATATAGTGGTCTGATTATGAGTATAACATGAATATAATATTTCTTATTGTTATTTTTATAATATTGGTATGCTTTCATTATCTATGTATGTTATCGTTGGATGCTGAGTTCCTGGTAATTAAATAAAGGAAATGAAACTAAATTGACAAAGAAGAACTTACTTGAGCATTCCTTTGTGCTCCTTGTACCAATTTGAGACACGCTCATGCCACTGATCCTTTGTCATTTTGTGTTGTTCTGTCACTCTGAAATCATATAAATACATGATTTATATTACATCATTCCATTCACACAAAAAGCAGAACACGAGATATTACATGACGCCATTCAGTGTCGTTTCATTTCAGGATTTGAATCATGAATTTTTTAAAAACTGTACTTATCACCTAAAAGAAATAATTTGTGTACAGCTAGAATGCATCAAATAAACCACACACACACACACAAAACAGAAAAAGTTAACATGGCTTTCTATGGGCTATGGGCTAACAGAGAAGGAGTATGAAGACACTCAGGAATAACATAAAGAGCTGACACGAAAGCCAAGCTGGACTTGGATTTCCTGAGGGCCCTATTTTATAAGAGCGTGTATGGTATAGTATGACAACATGTAACTACTATTAACACAGCTATCAAACTGTTTTTGGTTATTGAACCACTTTAATACATATGGACAATTTAGATTGATTATCATCACTTTAACCATTTATTCCCTACTAATTGAATCATTGGACTATCATGTTGCTTGGATGATTGTTTCACGTGTGACAAAGGTCGTCTGAGGTGGTATACAGTCTGTTGCATTAGTCATGGCTCAACACTCCACATCTGGACACAAAGATCCAAATCCGCTCCCCCAAAGTTTCAAAAAATGTATACAGGGCTCATGTATAGACTCTTAAAGCCTGTCTGCACTAGTTTGGCCAGGAGGGATTAGACCTCCCAGCGTGGTCCCTGACAGGTGGTTATCTCATCAACTCAGCTCTCAATTAACATAAGAAAAAGGGGATCATGGGGGACCAACGGGTAACGCTTAGGCATTGTTTGCTATATAGAGGGCGCAAGTAGCTACAAGTAGTACAGTCCCACTTTAAACATTAAATTTGGACCCTCTTCCAACAAAGTTCATACGGAACCCTGCATTAGTCAACCTAACCAAGCACAGAGTTAACTTACCTTTTCGGTAGGATGCTGGAATCTTCGGTGAACTTACACTTTGGATGGTCATAGTCTCCATGTTTAGCCTGTGCTGCGTATGATGCAAGCAAGACTGATGTCTCTGGAGGACAGTAGACCTCGTCTGTCAAGATACCCTCCTTGACTTGCAGGAAAAACAACCGCTGAGAAGAACAACAAGAGGGATTCAAACTTTGAATTCATTGCAAATGTCATTCAGGTACAGTTAAACCTGTCTATAGCAACTGCCCAAGGGAAACACAAAAAGTGGTCTTTGTAGACAGGTGGTCTTTGTAGACAGGTTCCTTTAGTACATGTTTCAATGAGAAACTATTTTCAAGGGAAACAAAAAATGTGGTCTTTGTAGACAGGTGGTCACTAAAGCAGGTTCGACTGTACAAGGAAATAGCGATAACTTCAAGATCTTTACATAGTGTATTTCTTCAAAAGAAAATCTCAATTTTGCCATGAATTCCTAGAAACATAATTGTGTTTTGATAAAGTCCAACTCATCTTCTTTCATACGGTACCAAATATGCCGATACTGTCTTTCCTGCATGAATGAATCTGAGGGAATTTTAGTAAGTGACGTCAAAAGAAGTTTGTGCACAGAAGTCAGGCACATTGAATTCTGCTTAAGTAGGATGCAAAGATACAAAACAAAATATTTATATTGTTGGTTTAAAATGGTTTTAGTTCAGTGATTCCAGGATCTATCATCAAAATTATAGTATCATAAGAATGCGAATAAAATTTCCTTTGTTATGATGTACTGAGGTTTATTTGCCAAGATGTTGCTGGCGGAATTTGGGTTTCCTTTTAAAAAAAATACAGTTATTTTCTAGTTGGAATTACAGAATGTAAAACTACTCTTTGGATTAGGGAACTGAAGAACTTGTAATTATATCTTTGAGGTAGACATAGCGGAAAATATATCCTCGACAGTTTATGCTTCATTAGCTACACTTGTACATGTAGTTAGTGCACATCCAATAATTCTGTACATGTATAGTGCAACTTTGTGAAAATGGTATGAAAATATTTTGTATATTTTTAGCTTCTTGTGGGAGCTAAAGACTCACCTGTGTGACTTCTTGAATCAATTCTTCAGTAACTTCTTCTGGGTAGAATTTGACTCGGAATTTGAACTGGAGAGGGTTGTCTTTCCTCAGATCTTGTGCAACTACCTAATAAAGGAAGAAAGGATCAACAATATTTGAGCAAGGTCTTTACATGCTAAAATTTTCTTACATATCCTGAGTTTTTATTTGAAATTGTATTCCTCAAAAACATCAACAAAAATCAAGATTTGGAATGTAATAACAAACTTACAAAAGGTGTTAGTGATTAACTATTAGTGATAAATTTTCCATTGATTAAAAGTAGCTCCAAAAAGTTTTTAGGGTGCCGGTACTACAATAAAGTTTTCTGTGTAAAACATGAAACTTTTAACTCATTTTCTTCAGTTGGGCTTCTAATTAAGCTTCAGTCTGATGTGTTAACAAATTGTAGTAGTCTTAGATCTACACATATTTTTGATTAATCATTACATGTAACTGTGTTACACTGGTGTTACTGTTAAACAATGGTGAACAAATAATACAAGTGAAAAGTGACCGCTTTTCTTCAAAAGGTACTGTCACAGAAACAAACTCATTCGCAATATCAGTTATAAAATATCATATGTAGAACTGGCAGATTCACGTAAAACATAAACATTTGTGTTTAAGTTGTGTAAGTATCTCACAAAGAAGACACACATCTTCAACTTTTACATTGAAAGCAAGACATTTTTTCCACTCATAATTTGTAAATTTGAATGAAGAGCATTAGAAATGAATCTTTATAGCTCTTGGGCTCACTTTCAAGGGTACCTTTTACACACATGTACTAATGGCAGTGAAGCTATGAAAAATATTTACATACATGTACATGTAATAGTCCTCCTCAAACCTCAACCACAATTTTTAATTAAAAAATACAAATCTCTCTAGACTTAAAGGGCAAGTCCACTCCAAAAATAACTTACTTTCAATAAAAGCAGAAAAATCAGACAAACCAATCAAAAAAATAAGGTGACCATTAATTTAATAATTTGATAATAATAATACATGGGCGGCTGGTTGTGCGTACTATAACCAACACGAAAAAGCCAACAGCACTATCTCGTTTTTTCAATGGCTGGTTCAAAACTATCAAATATTTGTGGGGCCCCACAAATTTTAGAAATGGCTATATTTATGGATATTTTAGCCGTCTCTGAATTAATTTTTGATGAAACAGAGATGATTTTGATGAAACAAAGATGATTTTGTCATTTAAATTGTATGCTCTTTCAAATCTCAACTATCCCTTTAAGAAGAAGAAGAAGAGAGATAAGAGAAGAAGAAGAAGAAGAGAGATAAGAGAAGAAGAAGAAGAAGAAGAAGAAGAAGAAGAAGAAGAAGAAGAAGAAGAAGAAGAAGAAGAAGAAGAAGAAGAAGAAGAAGAAGAAGAAGAAGAAGAAGAAGAAGAAGAAGAAGAAGAAGAAGAAGAAGAAGAGAGAAGAGGAAGAAGAAGAAGAAGAAGAAGAAGAAGAAGAAGAAGAAGAAGAGGAGGAAGAAGAAGAGGAGGAAGAAGAAGAAGAAGAAGAAGAAGAAGAGGAAGAGAGGAAGAGGAAGAAGAAGAAGAAGAAGAAGAAGAAGAAGAGAGAAGAAGAGGAGGAAGAGGAAGAAGAAGAAGAAGAAGAAGAAGAAGAAGAAGAAGAAGAAGAAGAAGAAGAAGAAGAAGAAGAGGAAGAAGAAGAAGAAAGAAGAAGAAGAAGAAGAAGAAGAAGAAGAAGAAGAAGAAGAAGAAGAAGAAGAAGAAGAAGAAGAAGAAGAAGAAGAAGAAGAAGAAGAAGAAGAAGAAGAAGAAGAAGAAGAAGAAGAAGAAGAAGAAGAAGAAGAGGAAAGGAAGAAGAAGAAGAAGAAGAAGAAGAAGAAGAAGAAGAAGAAGAGAGAAGGGAGGAAGAGAAGAAGAAGAAGAAGAAGAAGAAGAAGAAGAAGAAAAGAGAGGGGAAGAAGAAGAAGAAGAAGAAGAAGAAGAAGAAGAAGAAGAAAAGAAAAGAAGAAGAAGAAGAAGAAGAAAAGAAGAAGAAAGGGCCAGAAAAAGAATAAGAATAAGAATTAGAAGAAAAAGAAAAAGAAAAAGTGGAAGAAGAAGAAGAAAAGAAAAAATAAATAAATAAAAGGAAGAAGAAAAAGAAGAAAAAGAAGAAAAAGAAGAAAAAGAAGAATAAAAGGAAGAGAAAGAAAAAGAATAAGAAGACAAAGAAAAAGGAGAAGAGGAAGAAGAAAAAGAAGAAGAGGAAGAAGAAGCAGAAGAAAAAAAGAAGAAGAAAAAAAAGGAAGAAGAAAAAAAGGAAGAAGAAGAAAAAAAAAAAAAAGGAAGAAGAAATAAAAGGAAGGAAATTAAGAAAAAGATAAGAACAAGAAGAAGAAGATGTAGAAGAAGAAGAAGAAGAAAAAATATTTTAAAAAGACTTCAAAATCATCAAAATTTAGAAGAGACAGAAATACATGAACATATTTCTACCATGACATCGACAAGTCTTACATACATGGAGTTGTGGAACTTACTGGAACTTACAATAAATATCAGTTGTGGGGCATTACCACAATAATGCTTACTACTGTATGTACAGTGCATACCTACGTGTACTGTAGATAAGGTTGTCTGCTATTACCATACAGTACATGCATTACCATATATGGTACAATACGGCCGCGGCCGCCGACGCAGCGCAGAGATGTATTAAAACTCAAAGATCAAAGTCCATGAGGGGAGCATAACCTCAATACTATTGTATTGAGGAATGGTGAATAAATAATGACATGCTTCAATGGGCTCTCTAGATCTACAAGGGGAGGTAACCTCTAGAGATTTACAAGTGAAAGGCGGAAACACTATCAAAACTCATGCACTCATCATATTACACACAAGTATGTATTGATTATACATATGTATGTATGCATTCTGTTGTAAACCTATGTTGTGCATTGATATTCATACGTGACACTTTTCAAGTCAATATACCCGTAAAACAAATCACACACACAAGAAAAATGTCAAAATTATTTCCTCATCACCAGTGCACAACTGTACAGGGCTTAAGACTTACATGTACATGTACATTGTACTTGCTATTGAAATTCAAAGATCATCATTTAAAGGGCTTTATTGAAAATCAATTGTCTCTACAACTAGTACAAGTTAATGGAACATTTCAACACTTTTTGTTGAAATACTGACATCTTTTTGAAATTCACACACCATAGTAAACACCTGATTGGCTAGGCCACATACATAGGCCCTACTAGGCTACTAGTACTACAATGGCAGTATGTCACTATCAGTTGATCTGTTCACACTGCACATTGAAATACTCACAAGGAGTTGAGTAATTGATAACGTAATTGATAAAGTCCTACAGTGCTTGTGTAATATTTCATTACATAATGCTGGGCACACCACGCCATTGTAATCTGTCACAATTCCCTTTAATAGCACACATACATTACATGTACATCATATATTCACACTGTCCTACAAGTCTATACAGGGTGTACATGCTAGTATGCCTGCATACATGTACATGTAGGCCTACATACATAATGGACATTCTGTTTGTGGACCTACCAGACCCTCATACAATCCCTCCCATTCAATCAAGTTGTGTACTGGTCAACATCATAAAAAAGCAACTTTGTCCCCATGTGTAACTACTATAAAACAGCCAATAAACCAAAGCATACACGGTCTGATTTTCCTTGATTCATTGCAAGTCTAAAGTTATACATGTACAAGACATCTATTAATAGATACTTATTATGCCACAGAAAATTGATTCCTATTCTCGAAAATGAGGAGGAAGTTTCATGTTATTCGATATTTTTTTTTTTTTTCTGTACATACTGTACTATACACTGTAGAAATGCTATTGAGTCAATTTCAACACAAATTTTGTTCAATTCCAAGTTCATTTGTACATTCACTTGAATCACTTCTAAGGCTTAATTGTACAAGGAGAAGTTCAGGTATGCCAACCTTTACATTCAGCTTTCATGGAGGATTCATTCAGAAATCAGGGAGGTTTCTATTAATTGCATGTACAGCATAATAGGAATAATCTTTCCAAAAATCAGGAAGGCATTAACATTTGTGTGGAGTGACGTATCAATCTTTTTCTTCTTCATTGAGCCTCCCTGAAAATCAAGGAGGGTTGGCATCTCAGGAAATTTCATCATATATGAATTGCCCTTATTGTTGTAAGAACATTAACATTTTCTTACTGAGAGGTAAAATCTGTTTTACTCATAATCACATTATTGTACATTACATCAGAGATGCCAACCTCTTGACACAAAAAACAGAAAACTTGACACTACCACTGGGCGTGGCCCGGGCCAGTAAAATATCAGAAAAATGTTTTACTGGTAAGAACGGTCAAGTAAAATGTTTGCTCTTTCATTAACATTTAATGAGAAAATTGTAAAGCAAAGTCTTTGTCGGGGTTGCAGGGGTTTACTTGTACATGTTTCTATGCGATTCCATGGTTTTTATGGGTTTAAAAAAAAAAAAAAAATTTGTTTTAAAAGAAAAATCGTATTTCAAGTGGCTATATCGTATATCATCGTATTTCACTCTTATTATCGTACTAAATACGATAAAATCGTACTGGTTGGCATCTCTGTTACATGTACTGATGCATGTTACCTGATAAAGTGCTATGCTGTGAATGAGTGAAGCACAAGAATGAAAACTGTGGCGGTGCTGCCATATGGATGTTCACAATCACAGCAGACCACAGATAAAACAACATGTACAACCTACATTGTATTCTACACTTCAATTTTAGAATTTCAAGTAAAAAATTACATACATATTTCTAGGACTATACACATTCACTTTATAGTAAATGTTTTTAAATACTTAAATTGCCTTAATATTGTATTAACACAAACATGTACAGAGAAAGGAAGATGAGGGGGGGGGAGGTGCTCTTCATTGTAGGATATAGATAAATACATTGGTGACATTTTTACTAATTTCCCAAGGATTTTTAATTTACTTGCTACACGGTATATCACTTGAACTACAGTATGTACAGGTTTTAAGTAAATGCGTATTTTATTTTTTTAATTTCAAGTTGATCCCAACTTCTTCAAATTATGTTCTCATAAACTAAGTAGGCATACTGTTTTCCCACAATATCTCCCTGAAATATAGCTAAAGGTTTATCAGAAAGTGGTAAATTCTATCAATCTAAATGTTCCCTGCCACCCATTCTCCTATGACTAGGAGCTCAGATCCAATTGCACTTTTGATAAACTCAAGAACAACAATTAAAATGCAAGTAAAATAAATCTTCTTCCCCCACATTAGTTAGTCTGCAGGCACAGACCTTAATATGACACTTTACTACCATGTAACCATTCCTAGAGCCTTGAGCAGAGACTAGTTCTGTCAGTCGCTGGCTGTGACCGGAGCAGCTAAAGAACAGAGCCTATATGCTAAATGCAGTATGCTGTCAGCCTAGTCTCACAGTGCAGACACTTTTACCCTAGCGAATGACAAGGGCTCGTGCCTACAAACTACACAATGAGTAGCATGCAATATGCTACCATATTACACTGTACCAGTGCAGTAGTAGTGGCTAGTGACTGCCCAATTTGTGAAGAATGCAGACACCCCACTGACTGGTTAAAGCTAGGGGGTCAAAGGTCATAATCACTCCCACTTCTCAGCTGAGATGAACAAAAAACATGTCTACAGTCAGTTCTATGGACTGGTATTTAGTCTAGGAGATGAAAATGGACAACAAAAGCTCTGAAACACTAGGGGGTAGCTCCCCCAGACTTATTTATGACAAGTGAGTCAGTGCACAATTCTTTTCCATCTCAAATAACTAGGCCTAAACAAAAATACATCTTCCTTAATACATAATTACACCACAACATGTGACTAAAAAAATAAAAAAAGCAAACAAAAATAAATAACAATACACAAAACAAAAACAACATAAAAATTGCAAGATCATCCCCATAATTGTTTGTTAATAAAATTAGAATAGCAGAAATAAATCGGTGAAAGTTTAAGGAAAATAAGCTTACATGTACATTGCATTATATTGCGGTACTAGTTTTGGGGGCAACCATATCTTTCTCCACTTATTTGTAACATGAAATGAATTTTTAAAATAACCCTCTTCTTGCTGGTTAATGAAGTAAATAATATCAACATCATTGCATGAATTTCATCATTTTTATGAAAAAGTAGAAATATGTATGAAAATTTTTTTCCTTGGAGAATATATTATCTTATTATTTACTAACTACATGTACATGTACAAAGCATAACAAATTAATGTAGTCAGCTGCTTGCATGGGGAAGTCATTGAATACCAAATTTGTGATGCGTCAAAAGCTGCTAATCACAACTTTAGCAAAGTTCTTCATAATTTTCAAATTATATTTCCTTAACCGTTCACTGATCTATACCAATTTCTGTCGTATTTTATCAATGCAGGGGTGGAGTACCCCTTTAATCAATTATCTGAAGTTACAGAGGTCATGGAATTGACACTGCTACATGTAGGTCTATTACAAGAAGTCAACTATGGCCATGGAATGAAACTTCTTACAGTGACTGCATCCTTTGTTCTGTCTTTCTGAATACCAGACAGTGTGAAGAACTAACAAATGATGCCATCTGGAACTGTTACGTTCACACGAGTGACAAGACAGTCCGTTCACCTTAAGTTCAGGTCATGGTTTTAAACTTTGAAGTTATCTCAAAGTTATGGACCGTGCAGCCACACCACACCCATGGTTACAAAACTTCAAGTTTATGCAAAGTTATGTGCCGTGCGGATGCTATTAACTTTGAGGTTATGTCAGCTTATAGTTAAAATGACTGCTTGCATGGCTTGTACTGTAGTTTTAAACTTTAAAGCCCCTCTGAAAGTGTTGGGAGCCCAAAATGTGCCCAATTTTTTTAGCAAACATTAACTTAAATTGGACAATGATGTGAAACGAGATGTTATTCAACACACACTTCTGCAAGGATTTTCAAAACAAATGTGTTTGAAGACGAATATTGATGACAGAATGCCATATTTGGGTTTACTGTTGTATGCAGAAGACTGCACTTTTGTCTTCTTTCATCAATATTCGTCTTCAAACACATTTGTTTTAAAAATCCTTGCAGAAGTTTGTGTTAAATGACATTCTCTTTCAGTTTCACATCATTACAATTTAGGTGAAATTTTGCTATCAAATTTTGAGAGCTCCCAATACTTTAGAGAGGCTTTTAATACTTTCAGTCTCGCGTGAACCCTCATCATTGCTTGTGGATTGTGGTTACCGTATGCAAACTGAACATTTAAAACTACATGGCCCCTTGTGAACATAGCTAATACTAACTACATGTCAACAACATGCCCTGTTACAATCATCAGTTCTTTTACAAGCATGTCACACGTAATTTGCTGAAACTAAATACTTCAAGACACCTCTCCTTTTCCAGTTCAAAATTGTTAGATCACGAATACAGAAATACCAATTCAAAGTTGTAGGCCAACATGGACTGTATTCTCTTTGTAAGTTTTTAGCGTACCGGTATATGTACACTGTACATAGATAGGCCTGTCTTCATCAGCCGAAGTTGTAAAATAACCCGTTATTTTCAGTCTTGGGGTATTTTCCCCAAAGCTTGAAATTGCGTCTTTACCAGACCGATACACTCATCACAAACTAGCTCGGACAGGCGCAAATTAGCCCGCTAGTTTCCAAATAGCGGGCTATTTTGGAAACAAGACCAAAATTTCTTGGGATATTTTCTCGACTAAATAGCCCACTAATTGCAACTGCGGGCTGATGAAGACGCAAATTAACTGGCTATATTTGAGATCGGGCTAGTTAAAATAGCGGGTTATTTTGCAACTTCGGTCTGATGAAAACAGGCCTCATGTACAATAGGTATTACATTAACAATTAACTTATGTGTTTCCTCTTCAGTTCCTATGAAATCCAATACTATTCAGAAGATACTACAAGTGATACTTAGATTTGGTTGGAATTGGTCAAGAATTTCTGTAGCAGCTATATTTAATATCATAAATATTGTACGAAGTTGAGATTGCAAACTTGTCAATTAATAAACACGACTTTATGACATCAAAATATGTTGAGAGATGATATTATAGATTAGAGCCATTTTGATGATATAACCTTTGTCCCTAGCTCATCGAGGTGTGGTTATTATAATAACATGACCTTTATTCTAAGCTCATCTACTAATCTTGCTTCAAGGATAAATGATGGACTTTTCTTAATCAAAATCGTTCAGTTTAAAGGTAATGCAAAGTTTTGGGAAATTTTGAAAATTGGATGGATAGTAATTCTTTGAAATTTTGATATATTTGGATACCCCTGTGGATGTATAATAAGCACTAAAAAAATTAGCCCCTAAAACACTTTTGCTTTCGAGCAAATGGAATAATCAAAATTTACCGGTGCTCCCGGTAAATTTCAAATATTTCAAATAGCGCCTAAGGCCATTCCATGGTAGCTGCGACCATGAAAATCTCAGAATATGCAGTTCTGATATATAATTTCCAAACGGGAATAGCAAATCGGTCGCTTGTAGTCAAGAAACATTGTTTTAAAGCTAAAGTAATATCAGTCTTGAGAGGGCGCTATACAACATAAAGAGTGTATTATTTACAATTTCATCACTTTAGTTTCGATTTCAACCGCGACAACGATCATTGAATATTGTACAATCGCATATGCTTCCAATATGTTCATTTGAACCAAATTCATGACCCAATACAAAAACTTTGTATTACCTTTAAGTCCCAACTATTTTTACACTGTAGATTGGAATGATAATGCCAATGATCTCTCCCACTGTCTCAGTGTAAAAAATACTTTTCTGTTTCAGGAAGCTCTTTTTAATTTACAATTTGGGGTTATATATTAAAGCTTTTCTCAGTGATATAATTGTTTTTTAACCCGAGCTCATTTTCTTTCTTATGTAAATGTACATGATTCTTTGTAGTGATGTAATGTAATCCTCGATATTTTGAAGCGCCTTGAGCATTTAATTAAAATGGATAATAGCGCTTTATAAATCTCATGTATTATTATTATTATTATTATTTTAATTATTAAACCAGAGCACTTTTGGAGCACTTTTGGAGCTATCGAGAGATAATTGCTCATCGCTCCTGTGTATACCTCCCACTGTCTCAGTGTAAAAAACACTTTTCTGTTTCAGGAAGCTCTGATTAATTCAGAATTAGGGGTTATATTATATTAAAGCCTTTCTCAGTGATATAATTGTTTTTTAACCCGAGCTCATTTTAATTATTAAACCAGAGCACTTTTGGAGCACTTTTGGAGCTTATCGAGAGATAATTGCTCATCACTCCTGTGTATAATTTTGGTTGAACTGCCTCCTTTTTCACTGCAGTCACTGCAGTTGGCAATGATTGCATGCATATATCACATTTAAAGATAAAGACCAGTTCTGGTCATGCGATTGCATTGTGAAAGAAACGTTGTGGAATCGATAAGAAAAGGTTGATCATCTAGCATATAAGTATTGGTGTGTACTGCAAGGTTCTGGAATCATCAAAATGATAAGAAATTTGGCCCAGTCTTGGTACAGTTACAAGCACTGTACACAGAAAGATGTATATGACTACGCGACCACGTGAGCGATATCTATTTGGTTCCAATAGATATAATAATTTACCAAATATATCAATTAGTAGGCGGTTTCCCGGCAAAATTTGTATCATCACATATTAGTCAAAACATATTCTTTCACATGATTGGTAATGAGAGCTTCCTTTTCATTTTTGAGAGAGGGGCGTTTCCAAAACTGGTCTTTACCTTTAAAGCTTTTCTCAGTGATATAATTGTTTTTTAACCCGAGCTCATTTTTATTATTAAACCAGAGCACTTTTGGAGCACTTTTGGAGCACTTTTGGAGCTTATCGAGAGATAATTGCTCATCACTCCTGTGTATAATTTTGGTTGAACTGCCTCCTTTTTCACTGCAGTCACTGCAGTTGGCAATGATTGCATGCATATCACATTTAATAGCATGGCACATTAGCATGGCACAAAGAAATAGGTCATTTAGACTGAAAGACAAACTACAGGTAGTAATCTCACTAATTTGCAAGTATAATGAACCTAAGAATCACCATGTTTACCTAATGGGTTATCAGGGCATTTACACTGCAGGCATATACCGTGGGGTTTTTCTCGCATTCCAGAGTTTCGTTGGAAGTTGCTAAACAACTACCCATAGGAGTGTATTTTGTTGGTAAATGCCGGACGAAACTCCACTGGTTTTTGCTGTGTAAATGCTCACTCTCATAACACCAGTGAATTACTTCATTTCTCAGTCATGTGACTCCCCTTGCTTCAGTGCTAACGCATGCAGAGCAGCCTCAAGTGGCGCATGTGCACAACTCACCAAAAAACAGAATGATCAAACACCAATGTTTTTTATGAGTTTTCCAGTAGTGTAAACAGTAGTTTTTGTGCAATGTAAATGGGCCTACAGGGAGGGGTATAAGACCTTTGTGATATGGCCTACTTTGTCAACAGTCTAGCTACATGTAGAACCCTATCTTGGATAAGGGTTTGATCAGGCGCCCAACATGTGCACATACTTGGATCAGAGGTGGAATTTTACCTCCCTGCTTGGATAGGTTACAGCATGAACTGTTAGCATGCTGTCTAGCAAGAGAATTCTGCTCATTCCTAAAATATTCACTCTAACATCAAATATCCTAGCAATCTCTTTTACTAAAGTAACACTTACATTTACATAAGTTAAAAAAAAAAAAAACCCAAGACATGGAATAGTTAAAATGCAAAAAAGTCATCCCCACTGAGTTAATTCAGTCTCCTTCATATACAATGACATTAAAAAAAATGCAATTTTTACAATTTTTTTTTATTTTAAGAAAGATGCTTGCTTATTTTTTGGTCATGTTCTGTGACTGAAATCACTGGATTGATTTCCTCCATAAATGGGTTTACTAACATATTCCAATTGTATGCATACTTTTTAAACAAAGATTGTTCTTGACAACCTGAAAGCTTGCCCAAGGCTTGCCCAACATAGCAACAAGTAATGTATGCAGACTGGATTCCAAGTATTGTAGTTCATTCATTAATAACAGGTTAATGGGAAATGTCGTCACTAGGTAGCCAGGACATCCATAAATTAGTAAACCGGTCTATTCCCTAAATATACATTTAGTACATTACACGCATTAATCAAATCTCACTAGATAGAGTTATCTAATGCTACGGTCACAAAGGTCCGTACGAAATGTTTTTCCATTGTCTTCCCGAATTTCCATTGTCTGAAAATCGTTCGTACGGCGTTCGTAGCAGTTCGTAATGGCATTTGTGACCGAGGCTTAGAGGTAGCTTTATTCAGCAAAATATATAGTTGGCACATGAAGATGGGACACAAATTCACAGAAAATCATTCCTCAATTGTTTACAGGCAGTACCTCTTGAAATCCAAAATGGATTGGAGGAAGAGAGGGAGAGAGAGAGGAAGAGAGGGAGAGAGAGAGAGAGAGGGAGAGAGAGAGAGAGAGAGAAAGAGAGGGAGGGAGTGAGGAAAAAAAAAATCAACATGTTGATTCGTACCTTTTTGTTGAGTTTCAGCCATGTGACAAGTCCTTTTGAATCGATGTACTGCAAGCCAAAGAACCAGATTTCCCTCAGACCTATTGTTTTCACAACCTATGGATAAGAAATATCAAATATTGAATAAAAACATGAAATAACAAAATATTTGGAGTGCAATAGTGCAAGCAAACCAGATGAGTTTCTAGCAGACCAAGGTGTGTGTGTCTGTGTGTATGTGTGTGTGTGGGGAGGGGGAGGTATTTGGTCATTTAGTGTCATACGTTTAATACAGAGTATTGAGAAGTTATGGACACAAAGAGGTATTGAGTGCATCATTTCACTTCATATTTGATCTGATCCAAATGATGAGATGTACCATCATTTTGGACTGGCCCAATCATAGAAGTATGAATTGCAGGTCATATTCCTTTTACCACATTAGGGCTACATACTATACATGTACAGTGCAAACTTGCTTCTCAACTACATGTACATATATATTCAACTTTTCATCACTGCGACAATATGTATAGTACAGTAATACAGTTAACAACTACATTATTCATACCCTTACCAAGTTTTGTAATGTTTAATTATTAGAAACAGTACTTTGTCCCGATTTATGTTCCTTGAGAAGGTAACATATTAAAGCTTACATCTAAAAGTATTCAACAAAGGCCCTTATTCAACCAGTCCCTTTCATTCTTGAGTTACAAAAAAAACACTGAAAAAAATCAGCAAATTTACAAAGGGTATAAATAATTTAGTTGTTAACTGTTCATGTAAAATGGAATAAGTCAAATCATTGAACAGGTGAGAGCAAGAGTTGCCCTTTTAGACACATCTGTCAACAACAGACCTACTCCTCCCACATCTCACTCAATCAGACGGATCATCTGACAGGTAAATGTACGCTAGTGACCTATCCCTCTGGGATACACCCAAACATTGCATACAAAGTTCAACCTGGGATACTCCCTTGTAAACTTGCACTGGAGAGGGGAGAGAGGGGGGTACATGTACATGTATCAAGCAAGATCTATGCTTGCAAGCCTAAAGCCTCATTCCGCAACCAGTTGGGATTTTTTAATGATGAAGTAAGTGTAGGACGCTTCACATTTCTGTATCTTGTAACACAGAGCTCATTTAATACATGTTGGACCTTGTACAGTCAGAAGTAATGACTACTTTTCATGTTTATTTAAAGATAAATTTTCAGTAAATTGCAACTGCTTGAACCTTATCATTAGGGCATTACATGTACATGTACATGTACATGTACATTGTAAGCAAAATTTTTCTGATTTAAAAGTAAGTCAGATTTGTAAGCATGCTTGAATTCTCACATATTCATGATTACAGGCTTCAGCTATACATATAATTTCTTACACTACATGTACATGTACATATTATCTGAAACATTGTTACTTCCTGAACCCAGAAAAAACAGACAACCAAAACAAGCTCTTTTTCCTCAAGTTATAAGAGATGGATGTAACACTAACAATCAAGGAGTTATGTTTGTAAACATTATTTCTATGGGATGTCAGTGAACTTGTACTTGTCACAGTTTTGTGAAACCATGACCTGAGGATCATTGTCCTTCAACTCTTGGTTAGGAGCAATTTTTGGTGTACTAAATGAATGGACAAGTGGGGATGGAAACATTAGCTGAATCTTACAAAGATACTACATGTACACTGTAATCACTAACCTGCATACAAAATTAAAGATACAAAAAAGTGACAGGCAGTATGCTAAAAATATATAAATGCCATAGAATGTTAACCACCTCGTTTTACTGGGGCATACATATGTGAAAGATCCTATAGACTGACACATTGATTCTTACCTGATCAAAGAGCTGTTTGCCTGTAGTGTTTGGCTGAATGGCAAACTCCAGCTCTGCATCCATAGTAGTCACACGCACTGCAACCTGCTGGAACAAATACAAAATAGCAAGTCAAATTCTCATGTTTCAAAAACAAAATTCTCATCACTTACAAAATAACTACAGTGTATAATACACGTTATAAAATATGAGTCCAGGGCCCCATTTCACAAAACTTGTCATCAGTGACAAATGACAGTTTTTGTTATAAGCTAGTGAAATCCTTGCTTCTGAATGGTTATCAGCAGATTTGTCACTGATTTTTGTCATTTGTCATTGGAAAAAGGCTTTGTGAAACAGGTCCCAGGAGATCTTAATTGGTACCTGCTCTCAAGGCATGAAGAAAGCTCTTTGGGGGACACTACTTCTAATTTACATGTACACCTTATTCCCTGCATACTTTAGAGTGTTTGACCCCCTTCCCGGCCAATCCTTGGATCATACATGTACAATCAAGAAGCGCTTTAGACCAAGTACCACCTACATGTATTATCTATAATTCCTTCCATTTTCCCAAGTTGCATTTGCATGAAAGTTAGGCAATAGATCTATAATTATCATTATTGTTATGATCATCATCACCATCAGTTATATCATCATTTGCATCTGCATCTTTATAAACAACAACAACAAAATTGATTCTTAAATTATTCTGTAATACATGAAATGATATTCAGCATAAAATTTAATATATGGAAGGCTACCATATAATTCTGTAAGATTTTTGTATCATATGTTAGAAAGACATCTACATTATTTAAATCCGGTATGCTCTTTATTCAACTTAATCTCCCCTATACATTATCATATTTTAAAAGCTTTAAAAGCATGTACATGTACATGTATGATACTGAAATACATAACATACACTGTACAGCAAGGTGTTATCAAAAGCAGATCATATCTAAATACTGAGCAAATTATGAGTTATTGAGCAATTATGTAAACATGTTTAGACCTGCAAAGGTGATATTCTCTTTGATTTGTTTTCTCTCCCTGTTATTGTGCATATCATTTTTTAATAACACAAATTATCTTTCTTTCTGTGCTTTCTCTCATCTTAGCAGGGTCTTCTAAGGAACCAAACATTATTAATGTATATCTGACCAGGGAAAAAAATACTTGGGGGCTACTTTTCAAGCTTGCTGCATGAAAATAACACTCTTTAATTTGTTATGCATTGAACTCTATGCAAATTTTTTGGGGCTCTTTTATGACTTTCGGGGGCTAATTCGCCCCGAGCCCCCGTGTATTTTTTTTCACTGTATCTGACATGTTCTCTCTCAGAATCCCTAGTCAATAAACCTGTTATGATTGGAATTCACCCAGAATAATTGATTTGTTAACAATGTCTGGCAAGCCTAAGAGAAAATATGAAAAACAATTGTACTTCCTCTTTCCAAGAACAGTGAGAGCTGGGAAAAAAATTTCAACCGGAAATGGTGATGTCACCATTACATTACTGGCAGCCTTTCATAAGAATTCAATGAAAGGCAGGAATTAAGCATGATATGCTATTTACTTGCACCAAATACAATCTTTAAAAAAATGTGTGCAGATTACATACAAGAACCTTCCGAATTGAAAGAGGCAGAGCTGCAGAGGAGCCCAGATGAAGAAGAACCTACTCAAGTATTTAAACTCAACTGCATTTTACTTCTAGTAATCTGTAAACTGACCAACAAAAACTGATCACCCACACTGTAGTAATATTACTCACCCCACGAGGCATGTTGGCGACTTTTGTTTTACTAGCAAAGTTAGAAGAAAGTTGACTATCTCCCCGATCGGTCTCCTCCTCAACTCAATTTAGATGCTTTATTCCACTGTTTGTTAGCAGCTCAATTCACCTCAAGTCTCAACGTCTCCTTCCCTCCTGAAAAAATAATAACGAAATATAGGCATCAACATGAGATAGACCTATTTATCATTGTTGCATGTATGTTAGGCCTAAATTGTACATACAGTAATATGACTCAATGATCCAAGAAGATTTTCTATAAAGTTAAAGAACCAAGAGCCATATATTTATAGTGTCACCTTTTAGTAAGATTAAAAAAAAAATTCAATCCAGAATGCTCTGAATTACAAATTGTCGAGGAGCAGAAAGTGCAGAAATCATTGGAAAATTAAGTCCACTTCTATTGCAGTATACTGTGCCATTCAAGAAGAAGAGCAGAGGGTTGTCATCGAAAATAATCTTTGAAGTCTCTCAATTAGAAAATAGGCAACACAGAGTGAAATTTATTATCACTATTTTCATGTACCGGTACAACTTGGAAATTTCTTGTTGATTAAAAAACATTTAGATCTACTCTCTTCTTCTTCTTCTTCCTGAAAAGTGCAGGCTTCATGAAATGAAGATTAATGCACTGTGGGTTGATGCGCGCACTGTCAATAGTATGCAGACAAGAGTTTCTGGTGCAGGTATTTACATTGTATAGTGATGTGCGGTTAAAAAGTAGCTTGTCTGCATGCTAGACGGTGCCATTCCTCAATGCTCTGTTTCATTAAATAGCAAAGATGGCCATGTCTTCGTCAGACTTCTTACTTACATAATACATACATGTAGATCAACAAGACAAAGTGGTCGAACATCTTTAATTTTACAAACACTGTCCACAATCAAACATACCATCAATTCACAACTAACACAAATTTGTTACCTGAGCTGCTATCCCTAATCAACGAATGATTGCAGCTGAACTTTCGATGTGCATGAAGTCAAATCACAACATTAAGTTGGAAAAAACACAGATCAGCAGGTCACTGACACTGTCTTAGCTCGTCTAATTTGTGTTGTCCGACGTCCGACTAACTTAGTCTTGGGCACAATTAGCAGTTTATTATTTAGTCTAGCCTATAGGTCTAGCACAATATCTGAAGAGCAGTGAAATTAAAAATTAAATTAAAAGAGTTAACAGTTTAACATCTGAGACTGACTGGTCCACTCTCAACGAGAAAGAGTTGAATTGTATTTAAAAGTTAGGTGGAGTCAAACAAGGAATGCCATACATGTATGATTCATACTAAACATACACACCCACTATAACAGTAACACCCATTTACGTCCTTCGTCAACTCGTTCTCACTACTGCACACACACCGACCACCACTCACAAAACCAAATGCGGAACCATTATTGTATGGTTTCGCCGATTACGTGCACACATACGCCCCGGAGTGTCGCCGTTTACATCGAAGAGTTATGTGGTGTACAGCATCGCCGCTACGCGCACAACGGCGATCTATGCAAAATCCTCCCGAACGGTGGGCGGTACTCGAGTTACAAAACGTGTCCAGATTCCGCAGCTAATGTCAGTTTACGAGTGGCACACTGCCATTTCTTATTATTTTGTACTGATTCATAACTTTTAAGATGGCCTGTATCTTTTACTTTATAACTAATAAAATGATTCAACAAGTACTTACCCTAGGTACCGTGTAATGGTCTAGTCATTCAGGTGTACGGAAACCAGACGTGGTATTGGAATTGGACTCTAATTCATTCAAAATGGCAGTCAATGGGTGTGGTGACGTTATCTGTCAATCAAACTCCTCAATAGGTCTACCCCCTCGCGGAGTTATCGCTCAATTGGGGGTTACTATAATGACTCAATTCTACCTGCGATTTGAAACTTGGCCTGTATCGGCCACAGTTCATTCATGAGTTGTTTGAAACTTTTATCAACTCAGTAAAAATTGAGGTATATTCTTCCAATGTACCAAAAAAAAAAAAGAGAAAACAATATTTCAGGGAAAATTGAATATTTGTCAAATTTCTGTAAAAAAACGTAATGATACAAAGAGAAAAGGGAATAACATTACTGCGGTCATGTCGAAACCATGTTTTATTGTTATATTCATAGGAATCATAGCAATAACGTTTTGGTTATTATGAAGATGACCATGACGACTACGACGACGATGATGATGATGATAATCATTAAATAATGATTATACTTATGTTAACATAATGAGAATGTCATGAAATTTAATTGTGCAATATCTGAAGGTGAAATTACCATTGAAAGAGAATAGAATTACGCCCCCAATAAGTTGCTTTTGAAAGCAGAAAATCTAAGAAACATGTTTAAAAAGGCCTACTCACTGTAGGCCTTTTAAAACATGTTTCTTAGTGAACCGGTAACATTGTTGTAGGTTGATGAAAAAACTGCGTAATATTTGTATGAAATGTTACTTATTATATACCTTCTACTGTACTAACCCTCAACATCACAAAATCCTGAAAAAATTCTCAAACCACAAAAATATTTATGGTTTTCTTTGAAGGCGTTATGTGTAACCCCCTCTAACAGTAAATTCTCCCAACCAATTTTTGAATTCTCCCAACCGTTTTTCCAGTGAAAATAAGACATAAAACAGGCTTTTAAAAATCTTTCAACACTCAAATGTTTGGAATGCCTACATAAAGCCAATTCATTGTTTTGTGACGATTTACATTGATTTCTCCTAAAGTTAAATAAAATTATACTAATATAGTTGGGAGAATTTAGAATCGATCAGATCAGTTTTTCCCAATTTTTGTCATTTATAATGGTCTGTTTTCACTCAAACTTTCAGATTTTAGCATTGAAGTCACTACCTTAGCACCATTTTCTCTCATCTGATCAACGTTACCAAGGAAAATCTGATTTAAAAAAAAAGATAAAAAAAGAAATTTTATTTTAAATCCATAAACAATTTGAATTAGATCACTGTACCTGATTGATAGGACACATTGACCAGTCGTTCTTGCTGTGTTCAGTGTGAAGTCTTTCCCTCAATATAAATCGCTCGCTTGATATACCATATTATTTCCCATTTCATAACAAAGAAAATAACTTACCCGGCCATGCCTTGATTGCACTGGGAAATCGACAGTTAATTATATTACAGGCCTATACATACACAATCATTACAAATTTTAAACAGCCATTCCCCCCATATAATATGTGAAAAAAGAAGAATATTTTGATAAGTTGGTATCACCGGCACATCCATTTAGGATGCAAGGGCAGCGGGCCGGGCGGACACAAGTCTGGAAATCCTCTGACAAGAAGAAAAAAAAAAAAGGGGCTTTCAGTACAAAAAAAAGTTATTAGAGTTTGAGGGTTGCCTTCTCCAAGTACTCTTATATGCCATAAACAAACCAAAGCGAAACAAAGATAGAAAGAAGAAGAAAAATGGGGGGGGGGGGGCGGGAAGAAAGAAAGAAAGAACCACAGCAACAACAAACATTTCAGTCACAGTGTGCAGGTGCATGCCTTTTAAGATTTTTGATAAGTCACCTGGGGCATAAAGTGTAGGGCACATTTTCTTGTTATCATTCAATTGATGTGTACTTTAGTACGCCAGATGCAATGCATGATTTGGCCGGGGGAGGGATACGTGCTTCCGATAGACCCTATTCATTATTCATTATTAATCCAAATCTCGCCAAACTTTCCCACTTTTGCATGCTTCTGAAACTAAAAGATTTAATCCATGAACGTATGCATAGGGCCCACACTTGAAAACAAGATGAGAAAAGCTTATATCGGGAAATCATTTTTTTTTGGTGATTAAATTAAATTTGAATAGCGAGAACTCATGACTGGGTTGTCAATTTATCTCTAGTGATCGGCCATTTTGATGTCATAAAATAACTTTCTTAAATATTGTTGGCCTTCAAATAGTGTTTGAAATTGTTTAAACGGAAGACAAGGACAAGAACATCGCCAACAACAACAACAACAACAACAACAGAGAGTCTCGGCCCCCTCCCCTGGCAAAAAACAGGTAAAAACACATTTTTTGGTTTAAAAAAAATGAAGACGGGCCCCCTCCTGGCAAAAAAAAAAAAGGTGGTCACTATTCCCCATCCCCCGTTGAGCAAAAAAAAAAAGTATTCCTTACCCTTATACGTTTTATTCCAGCCAATGCCAATATTGGCCTTTTCGTGTTGGTTATAATACGCACAATCAGCTGGCCCGCGTATTGTTATTATTAATTAATGAATTAATTGACGGTCGCCGTATTGTTTTGAAAGTGGAGCTGAATTGGTATGATCGTTTTTAATTTAAATACACACATTTTGGGGTCTTAAATTACCTTCATAGCAATTTTAGGAGTTCTAAAAGGGCACTATGAAGGCATCTGCGGTCTTAAACAAGAACTCAACTATCCCTTTAAGCTTTCTATTCTTTCTATTTCAAGACCGTTCTCAAATGCAAAGTTGTACCGTTCTAAAATACTAAATACTAAGATACTAAATGTCTTATTGTACTTCATATTATTATTGTTATCGAAAAACTGTGTAATTACATGAATGCAGAAGAAAATCAAATCAAATCAAATCAAATCAGAATTAAGTAATTTTTCGCCATCGCTGTACTCCCTCGCATATTGTAGATGCAGTGTTCCATGCATTATCAAACCGTGGAACTCTCTTGTTAACCTGCACAGCTAGGAGCGCCGGGAGTGAGGGGAGGGATGTGGTACCAACATCGACCCCACCCCCTTATTGCAAGACCGTAAGGCGAAATATTTAGCACGATAAACTGTTACATAATCTTTATCATGCATTTTAAATGCAAATTAGGTTTCAGTATTTCAACAACAATAATTCTCATCGGTTGCTTAGCTAGCTCCCTTCCATGTTAATTAGATCGAAATTGTCTCCTATGACTAAGTCCTTTGTGAAGACAAGGTGCCCCACTGGCGTACTGATGGGGGGGGGGGCAGTTGCAGGGGTAGATCCAGCCGGCGGCAAGGGAGGGGGCCTAAAAAGGGGTCCACTTCGTTCGAAAATGTGAACATTGTGCCGGTCGATTTTTCGCTGTGTGGGAGGGGGTAGTGGGCACAATTTTTTTGGCACCCCTGGATCCGCCACTGGGCAGTTGCCCCCTAAATAAAATTCAAACGTGGTTTATTTCTAATTCGATACCAGTGATTTACAAATGTTGCTGAAATGTCATGATTTTCCGGGTTTTTTTCCCCACTTTTTTGTAAATTATACTTTTTTATGCGTTTGTTGGAAAATTACAAATTAACAAATTTATAGTCAGGCAAAGAAACCTAAAGTGCCACCTTTTTACATAAGAAAGGTGCTCCGCCTTTTACTTCAGATAGGCGCCCCTTTTTTATATTTCAAATAGGTGCACGTTTCACATTCTTATAAGTGCCCCTTTACCTCTGATAATTGCCCTATTCAAATCTGAGAGGTGCCCATTTTACTTAAAAAGTGCCCTTTTCTTTTGTAATAAGTGCCCCTTCATCATCAGATAAGTCCCCTTTTAATTTTTTTGAGTGCCCCTTCTCACCTCTGATAAGTGCCCCCTTTTATTTTAACACGTGCCCCCTTATCCTTCCTAATTAGTACCATTTTCCTACTGATAATTGACCCTTATTCTCCTTTGTAATAAGTGCCCCTTTCCTGTTCTCATAAGTGCCTTTTTCATCTCTGGTGAGTGCCCCTTATCAGGTGCGAGAAGTGCCCTTTTTACTTTGACACGTGCTCCTTTTCTTTTTTAATAAGTGTCATTTTCCCTTTGGATATGTGCCCCTTTTTCCTTTCACCATTAAATGTGCTCATAATTTAAAGCAATTAAGAGAAATGTTTTCATTAATTTTGCCCAAAGTTCGCTCGCATTTAAAGTTGATATAATTATGTTTCTTATTTAATATCTTTTCAGTCTTTCATGATTAGATTGTGCTTAAAACCCCATCAGAATTGTTTTTTCCTCTTTTTAAGATGTAGTTTTTCGCACTGCGACCCCACAAATCTTAAAAATGTTGCTCGCTCGCTTCGCTCGCTCGCAAATAAATATATTCAGACCATCACACCCAATTGCAAAGTATGATGCTTAAGCAATATCTTGGACCATGTACAGAGAGATACACACATTGAAATCATCCCCGATAATGTAATCATAAATGTAGGGCTATATACCAATGTCTGGCCATTACAAGTAGTGGGTTGTTGATGTAGACAAATGCGCATGTACCTGTTACAGCTCATTTTATGTATGGTATTACCATAGAAAAAAAGATGTCAGTCAGTCACTTAATAGTGTCTGAAAGGGAAGTCTAGAAAGTAAACGGGTTTCCTTGCATAATTTGAATACTAGGACACTGCTAACGTTTAAATTTTACAGATAGGACATACATGACATATTCATAATTCCTGCAAAGTTCTAGAGAATTTGATGTTGGCTGCTAAAGGGACATAGTATCTTTAAAGTGTGAAGAACATTAATGTAAGCAATCAAGTAATTTGTTATAGTTGGTAGATGCAAAGTACAACATAACAAAAGACAGTACGCCATAGCTAAAACGTAGTTTGTAGGCCCACATCATGTAGGCCCACATCTTGACCGTTACCATCAATATCCGCACCCCCTTAAAAAACAATTGCCCATTATGCCACCTGGTGGTGATGCAGATTTTTTTTCTGCCCCCCCAAAGTTTCTGCTCATTACGCCACTGAGGTGTCCCATAATGTTTTGATAACTTCAAAGGACAAATTGTTTATCGCTCGGTCACTACATTCCCTCGCATAATATATAATGCATAACTTTAGTTTAGGAAAATAATTCCGTCTGAGTGATGACGACGATGATTGATGATGGTGATGATGATGATGACGACGATGATGATGATGATGACGATGAAAATGGTGATAACGACGATGATAATGATGTTGATGTAAAACACAGGGGATGCTAACAATGCCGACTATGCACATTTCTATTTTCCTCCATTCAGTTGCCATGCCACCTCGTACTTTAACACTGTCAAGCAATATGTATGACTATAGAAGAGAAAAGAAGGAGGAGGAGAAGAAGAAGAGGAGGAAGAAGCAGAAAAAGAAAAAGAAGGAGGAGGAGGAGGAGGAGGAGGAGGAGAACCTGTTCCTATGGTGCGGGAAGTTAGTATTAAGGGCAGCTGCTTTATAATGGAACTACATTTTTTTTGCTCAAAAATCTTTTTTGAGATTGGAGCTCCCTCAACCCCTCCGGTGTTTGCTCGGCTCCCGAAAAAGTGTTTCATGCAGCATGCTTCTCTCCCCCCCACCTTTAATTTATTTCTTTATGTCTTTAACATATACCAAGGTTGATTTGGTAATAGGATTATATTCATGTATATAATTTATGTAAGATTTTTCTATCGTCACATTTGATAAAAACAAAATCAAAGAGCACCATCAGATCATAGACAATAAATTGATGAGCGCCCTCTATAATGAAAACACTTATTGTTTTCGTTTTGAGTAGGGCTGATCAACGCTGAATTCTTGTATAGATTAATGAACGGATGTGGATTGCCCAATTCAAACACTTACCTCTAAGAATTTATGTTAAATCTCTTTTTGAATGGAAAGTGAAGCGAGGACGTCTCTTACGCAACATGGATGACAGGCAATGAAGAAGCCACGGGGTCGTTTTTAGGGGGCCTCCTAACCAGAGAAAATGGTCTGATTCTTGTCTTCTCTAAAACTATAGAAAAAATGTATTCAATGCATTCAAACGATCCATGTATATTAGAGGGAGCATCCTGATTAAATTCAGACAATATAATACTACGCGTCGGTATTCCAAGCTAAACACAGCGCCTAGCTAGGCTGTATGCAATATGTAATTTCGGAAAAGACACCCCTCCCCTCCCCTCTAAAAAAAGAAAAAAGAAGGCGAAACGGCCTGTATGGTCAATATTCTAACATTGCTAAGGCTATGATAAATCATACATTTAAAGTGCCAACTCATTCGCGGCTGACTCCCGTAGGTATAAACTAAATGGAATCTCTCTATAAAAGAGTGACAGGGATATAAATAGGGCTCTAGCTTTCTAGGAAGAATATTTCTTTCATTATTTTTGTTTTTGTTGTTCTTTCCTTTCTTTTTTTGCCATGAGACTTTTGGGGCTGCATAATTACAAGGAGCCTGTCAGATTAGCATACGCTTTGACAAGAATTTCTATCTTAAACATCGATGTAAAAGTAAAACAATAATTAATGATGATAATAATTATAATGATGATAAAGATAATAATAATAATATTAATAATAATAATAATAACAATAACAAAAAAATAATAATACTGATAATAATCTTTTTTTTTAAAATAAATTTTGATGCAGGTTATAAAACATTATACCATGCCTTCTTTTCGAGGTACTGGTTATAACTATGGGCCACGGTGACCCCAATTATTTTATAATTTAATTTTTTTTCTCCCTTCTATCTATATAGACTATGATCGAATGGGTTATAGTGTTCCGACCCGGTACCGATCAGTACTATAGCCTATAATCTCGAACGGAACAATCATAGGATGATCTCATCCTGGTCTGCGACCAAAATAGTCATAGGCCTGCAACGCGCACATTGTTCACCAACCCATGAATCCACCGCACAGCAGGCCCACCACACAACACGCACGCACGCATGTCGTGCTAT
The DNA here is from genome assembly GCA_037976565.1 of Mesocentrotus franciscanus. Lineage (NCBI taxonomy): Eukaryota > Metazoa > Echinodermata > Echinoidea > Camarodonta > Strongylocentrotidae > Mesocentrotus > Mesocentrotus franciscanus. The sequence goes on from CP137671.1 coordinate 1,544,908, forward strand.
ATAATAGAGAGAGAGATTTTAAACATGTAATATATCCTTACAAAGAAGCGGATCATTAAACAGACAAGACTGAGTCCCATCGGGTTACGGGTACCAGGTACCATTATTCAGAGTGCTAATAAGGTGTACTTACAAACCAGTGTGCTTTAAGGATTTGATTCAGACATGTTCCGACCTCGATCATCAAAAGCAAGGTAATATACCGTTTTGAAGACTGTTAATTCGATATCTTTAATGATGATGATGATGATGATGATGATGATGATGATGATGATGATGATGATGATGATGATAATAATAATAATAATAATAATAATAATGATAATAATAATAACAATAATACAAATAATAATAATAGTGGGTTCTCGTATATAGCGCTCATGTCTGTCAGACTTGACACTCTTGGCGCTCAACAATAATACCATGGCTTATACTTTTTTATCCTTGTTCCCATTGATAATTTGTAATAGACCCTAAAAGTAATTTGTTATTTTGAATATCATCTTTTTATGTAATATCTTATTGTGTATATCATCTTGTTATGTAATATCTTATTTTGAATATCATCTTATTAAGTAATATATTATTTGAATATCATCTTGTTATGTATATCTTATTTTGAATATCATCTTGTTATGTAATATCTTATTTTGAATATCATCTTATTATGTAATATTTTATTTTGAATATCATCTTGTTATGTAATATCTTATTTTGAATATCATCATGTTATGTAATATCTTACTTTGTATATCATCTTGTTATGTAATATCTTATTTTGTATATCATCTTATTATGTAATATCTTATTTTGTTTTGGAATAGTTATCATAAGACATTCAATTAATAGGCCTACCTGAAATTGGAGAAGAAAAAAAAGTTGACTTAATTGGAAGCAGGAATAAGACCATTTTTAATATTTTCTTTTCGATCAGCGATATTAATTACCATTTCAAGTGAAACATATTAAAATCAATTGTTCCCTTTTCAGTATTGTTTTAGAATAGAGCATGAATTTATGTTTGCACAATATTTGTATGCATATATAGGTCTGTTTATAATTATATATTGGAATCGGAAATATGTCCGTAGACTAGATGTACATTGTTTTCTGACAATCAGTACATTAAACTGTTAGCTTAAGCATAATATCGAGAATGATAATAAAATACATTTTTGTTATCTCAAGACTAGCTCGCACTATATTGAAATGGTAATAGTTTATAAAGATATTATAATATTATTGTCACCCCTGTTGATGAACATAATTTACGGAATAGATTTCTCGCAATTTTAATTGTGGTGTTTAACACAGCGGATTAGGGGTAGGGCGCGGGGGGGGGGGTCACTTATGGGAAGAAAAGGAAATTCATGAGGTATGGATCTAAGAGATTCGGTTATCAATAGTAGCCCCATGTGATTAATCATAATATGTTTCAAAATTAGATTCCAATATTGTGAATGAAAATACGAAACAGTATATCGAATATGACATTTTGGATATTGGACATAAATTCCCTTGCAGTCATTGGTCATGCTATTACGTGGGTTTAGTTAACTGGCATCCAAGGGTGCTCAAGGGGATTCATTGCGGTTTCAATGGCATAATTATATAAAGAAAATGGTTGCACAACTTTGCTAGTTTTATATATTATATAGGCCTATGTAATAGTATAATAGATAAACACTTAAATCTGCACTCGATCAGCTGGTAAGGACCCATGGTACAATGAATCATTATCACGATTCGATTTTTTGGTAAACTCTGTTAGTTCCGGTTAAACCCTGATCAACATGTCAATTTCCTTGGGTCACTCTTTCCGATTCGAAAGGCGAAAGTTGTTCGAATACGATAAGCATATTACTACTGTCTTCGCATATGCTTAGTTGCTTACATAATGGCAATGGATGATTTTACACAGATTTTAACAAGATTTTATCAGGGATTTTTATATTAAAATAATCCGTTATCTTTTAAGACTGGAATATACAGACTATATAAACCATTACTATAATTATAAAGGTGAGATTGTCTTGTCTGATCATTATTCTGGAGATTCAATAAATATGTTTACCCAGGAAGCAACCCCCACATTTTTTGTGAAACTGACATGGTGAGATATAAAAAGTAGTCCTATTTTATAGGTTCAATCTATGGTTCATGAGCAACCTCTCTAGGGTAGACTACTATTCCATAGAGCTGCACGGGGGGTCCCTACCAGGGGGGTAAAGTTGTGTGTGTGTGTGTGTGTATTGGGTTTTTACAGACGTGTATCAATCAGATATGATTATTTACGTCTGGGGACCGACCTTTAACGTCACCATCCGAAAGACGCGATTCAGTTTCGAACCTGCGTCCTCGGCTGAATCAGTTTGTAACTTCCACTGTTAGCTGGATTACAGGCGCACGCCACAACGCCTAGTTGCCCCCCTGGTGTTCCATAAATAATTCCTTATATCTCAAGCCATATGCAAAGTTTAATGTCAGAATACGTTTTTTTCTGCACTATGTGGTGTATATTAATTTACACAAGATTTCTCCAGGGGCAGAAGATGTATATTGAAGCAAAGAACAAAAACTTGTTAACAAATTATTTTCCTAATTTACATATATTTGCATATTTTATGTAAATTAGTACATGAACATTGATTAAACTGGATCTTGTCTGCCTTGTTTGAGTCAACTTATTTTAGTCAACTATTTTAGGATAACAGTACTTTTACAACATTCTTAAAATTGATGATTCGTATTCTTGGTACCTCGGTATCATTATGTTCCAACTAATTAAAAACGAGTTACCTCTCCCGATTTCCATTTTTCAAAAAAATAACGAGATACATTCATACCCCTCATGCTCCTCACTTTTAATTTTAATTTTTTCCCCAAAAAATTCACAATTTCTTTGCTAAATTATTGTTTTTCTATATATACTTTGTTTTAAGACATATGTAAAACAGCCTCTGATGAACTAATACTTAAACAAGCGCTGCGTCTTGTTAGTTCCTCTTTTCTCGTGCCATTACTATTAGACAGTATTTGTCTTGTTCATTCTATATATTTTTAAATATACTTATTCTTTGTATTATGTTTTTCATGAGAAATACTATCATTTGAACCTTTTACCATTTTAACATACTCAATCAAGTTTAAATATGAAAAATAACAAAGGAATTGGAACTTTGGTGAGTAAAGAAGTTGTATAATAGTCACTAGAAAACATAAAAATATCATTTAAGTGTATTTTATATAGAAAATCTTCTCCATAATTCAGGAAATCTTACAGTGTAGTCCCATGCATTGAAATATATGTGTTGTTTGTGAAAATTTGACAGTTGTTTTCATTTCATTTCATTTCATTTATTGGTTCAACCATTTTTTTAAAAACAACATTCAGAAAATACAAACAATTGTTGCTATGTCAGGCAGCTATTTATTGTCAATGAAAATTTTCGTGTCAAAATTAGTATTTGAAATGAAATTTTCTTTCATTTAAGTACACACATGTCATACTTTTGAACAAGTTTTAAAACTGTATAGTAGTTGCTATGTCAGGAGGCCATTTAAAGTCCTTGTGCAGTAGATATCTTGAGTAGTCCACCCTAGGGGTGTTTAATATACCCATATGGACAAATCAAAACCCATGTAGTTTTAATATCTCATGCTCCCTGGGTAATTATCAAGCATACTAAGAGAGAGGGGGATCCTGAGGGAGGGGAGGGGGTTACAGTAACCTGAATGGGAGCCTTGCAAAAATAACTTTCTCATGTTGATCTCATAATTTTGATTAGAGACCATAACTTATATTTTCACGTGACCCATCACAAAAACATTGCTTTCCACTATAGATTGGGGGAGTTACGAAGGATGAATCATTTTTCAATCACCTTTTCAGGTTGTTGCCAGCGATACTAAACATGGGAGGCCAAGCCTACCTGACATGCACAGTGGCGCTTCAATATCTCAGTAAGAAGACGTGATGAAGGAGGGGGCCGGGAGGGGGTTGAAGATATCAACACCAGCTGATGATGGGCGCGTCGAGGGCAGGATTTACGACATCCATAACATGTCCCACTTTGCTTCCTACTTGAGATAAAATATGAATTGAACACAAGAAATATGTATTTATCACAATGACATTGGATTTAACATAACATTGAATAAACCTTGAATTAACTGTAGTCCGGATTCTTTTGTTACTTTTTTTTCTTTCTCGCAGTGTGTCTTTGTACGTGTCGCTAGGCGTAACACAGAACGCAAGCCAAGATGACATACAAAGGGCATATAAGTTGGTAAGTTATCCTGGCTAAAACATCATTTTTATCAAACATTCATTCACTTTTTACATTCAAACGCAAGCCAAGATGACATACAAAGGGCATATAAGTTGGTAAGTTATCCTGGCTAAAACATCATTTTTTATCAAACATTCATTCACTTTTTACATTCAAACGCAAGCCAAGATGACATACAAAGGGCATATAAGTTGGTAAGTTATCCTGGCTAAAACATAATTTTTTATCAAACATTCATTCACCTTTTACATTCAAACGCAAGCCAAGATGACATACAAAGGGCATATAAGTTGGTAAGTTATCCTGGCTAAAACATAATTTTTTATCAAACATTCATTCACCTTTTACATTCAAACGCAAGCCAAGATGACATACAAAGGGCATATAAGTTGGTAAGTTATCCTGGCTAAAACATCAAAAATCTTATCAAACATCCATCATGTTCATTGTCTTTACATTTCAATTTTATTTTGATATGTTACTTCAGGAATTTTAATTGAATATCAAAATTCCAGAAAATTAAAACATATTGATTATATTATTATTCTTGTTTTCTGTTGTATACCGAACACAATAAAGCTTTGATAGGTGCACAAATTTCGCAAACCTCGGTGACATCACGGATTATTACAGATTTATGCGGATTTTGTTTAGTGGGGGGTCTAGGTGAAAAATTCCCGAAAATGAACAAAGGTCTCAACAAACGGGATGAGAAGAAGCCGCGAATTCGTGAAAAGCGGAATTAATTGGGTTTTACGGTTTTGCTTGAGGATGTAGTAACATGGTTCTAAGAATTGCTTTCCGGAATTGACTGATTGAATATGTCAATATGTCTAATAAGGTAAATTTGTGAACTGCAATGAGTCAATCAAGTAGATGAATTTCGTTTAACATTTTTGTGTTTACTTTACTAAATATAAAATAGGCCTAGTACACTCGACGTGCTCGAAGCAAACATTGAGTTAAGTCTCGATGTCTTTATGCAAACTTTGAGCTAAACGTGCCACATTAATTACGATACCTCATCATAATTATGTCTACAACGAAATTTGTATATAATTATATATATATTTTTATTTGAGGGGGGGGGGGATCCCAGATGTTTCCATTTTATGCCTAAATCATTGGACTGAAATTATCCTTTATTGAATCATGCAAATTAAAACTATTGAAAACGAGAATGGAAGTGGAATAAAACAAATGAAAACATATAAGTAATGTATATCTGTGGTTGTTTTGATATCATTTTCTTAATATACGTTAAATAAATTAGTCATGCTGAATAGAAACCGTTTTATAAGGTGTACGTGACTTTCTAGCTGAGAGGTCTTAGAAAGCAATAATACCATGGCTATTTTAAAAATGGATTAGGACCTAATTGCTGGTATAAAGCAGGCCATGAATCGTAATGTATATAGAAACAGAATCCTAATGAACTTAAAGAGAAGGTTGAGTTCTGAGGAGAGGTGAAAAATCATTTCTGTACGTTATCATTGTTATTAGGGACTTTTAGATTTTACACGACGAGAACGTGGACTGCCGCGGTGACATCCTTTTAAGGTAATGTGACGTCCTTTTAAGGCACTGCCGGGCACGGGCCAGTGCCTTAATTGAAAGAATGACGTTGCAGTCCACTACGTCGACGTGCAAATCTAAAAGTCCCTATTATGCAAGTGTTGACGAACGTCAGAGAAAAAATGTTCCCTGAAAAGCATGGCTCTTCATGCAAATGCCTTCATATTATAAATATGACAAGTAACAGCTTAAAAATGAGGCCCGACTTTTATGCCACATGTTTGTGTAGTCCCATATGCATCTTTCTGTGTACAGTGCTTGTTACTTAACCAAGACTAGGCTAAATTTTTGATCATTTTGATGACTCCAGAACCTTGCAGTACACGCCAATACTTATATGCTATACATGATCAACTTTTCCTGATCGATTCCACACCGTTTCTTTCACAATGCAATCGCATGACCAGGGGGTGTTTCACAAAGACTAAGGTCGACTTTAAGTTGGACTTAAGTATAACAGGCCGTTCATGCCACTGTTTGCTCTTACCATTTACTGGCATTTGTCTTTCAAGGGACGTACAAATCGTGGTCTCAAATCTACAGAGTGTACATTTTTTGATAGTTCATTATTGAAGGAAAAATATTATCTAAAGATTATAATTTAGAGACCAATGGGGATAGCAACCAATGGCATAAATGGCCCGCCATACTTAAGTCCAACTTAAAGTCGATCTTAGTCTTTGTGAAACACCCCCCAGAACTCAACTTTATCTTTAATTTTCTTCATACAGCTTCATATCAAGTACAAACAGGATGTAGCCGAAAAGAAGACAGGAGCAAAGACAAAGGTATGTACAGTTCTAGGTTTCCACGAATACACCATTTTTGTAATCTAATCAAAATTAGGTAATGCATAGGTCTTTCTTAAGTGCCTTGTTACTAATTATTTCATTTACCTGTTTATTACGAATAATTGTATTTCATTAGTCAGAGTGCGAATTGCATACATTACGTGTTGTTGGGTACAGGCCTTGGGTAGGTCATAATAAGTCATAATGTTTGTCCTACCAAGTTTTGAAAAAGTTTTGTACATAGAATTTGATTACAAGTCATAACGAAAATGTTTTATTGCCTATAGGCTAATGCATCAGATCAAGCAGACTAATCATAATGTAATACATCTTTATTTTTTAACTATTTATTGAATATTCAAGATGTGAATAAAAATCCTCTGATATTCCTATCACAAAGGTAAAGAAAGAAAGAAATGAATAAATAAAGGGAGAGAGAGAGAGGGGGGGGGGGAGGTAAAGAAAGAAAGAAAGAGAGAGAGAGAGAGGGGGGAGAGAGAGAGAGAGAGAGAGAGAGAGAGAGAGAGTGGGGAGAAAGAGAAGGGGAGGGAGAGAGAGAGAGAGAGAGAGAATGAGCGAGAATGAGAAAGAGAGAGAGAATGAGACAGAGAGAGACAGAGAGAATGAGAGAGGAAGAAAGAGAAAGAGAGAGAGAGAGAGAGAGAGAATGAGAGAGAGAGAGAGAGAGAATGAGCGAGAATGAGAAAGAGAGAGAGAGAGAGAGAGAGAGAGAGAGAGAGAGAGAGAGAGAGAATGAGAGAGAGAATGAGCGAGAATGAGAAAGAGAGAGAGAATGAGACAGAGAGAGACAGAGAGAATGAGAGAGGAAGAAAGAAAGAGAGAGAGAGAGAGAGAGAGAGAGAGAGAGAGAGAGAGATAGACAGAGAGAGGTATACACATTTTATCCTAGAGTGTGGGGTACATGACTGTGCTTACACGAGTATCCAACTGTACGTGCCGAAATGAAGGTACGATTTGATATTAGATTAATATCAATACCACTGCACTACAGTTTTAGACCATTAAAATCATTTAGACAAATAAATGTTATCACATGATAAATATTTATTGTTTAACCTCCCAATTTTGAAGTACTTGCCAAATGAGGCCGTATATTGCGAAATAAATTTGTGGCACTCAACTGGAAGAATTTTTTCTGCTCTTATTGTGTCAATACAATTATTCGCTTGGGGTTATCCCAAATCTTTGTTTGGGCCGATTACCAAAATCTATTCAGTTCAAATGAATGGAATATAATTATGATGTGCAGTGATGCTTGGTGTACTCTGAAACCTCAAAGATTGGTTAATCCCAACAATTATTTATGAATGGACGTAATTCAGTTTTAGTTTAAAAATATCTTTTCTTTAGAATCACGAATGAAATAATGTATTGCTCAATATGTAGAAGTTAGAATGTATAGTATAGGGGGATTCCCTGCAATATGTCTCTTACGTCATGGGTCTTGTGACGTGTTATCCATATGACAATTAACTGATGGTTCTATCTTGTATCACTATATCAAGATACTTTTAATTTCTGGATGACAAAATGGAAAACGATTATTATGTCGTTCTGGACATTATTACACGGGAGTTATGCACACGCATATAAATGGCGATCGTATAACCAGGATTCTGGTCAAGATGACCACCTAGAATTGTTATTTCGACCAGGATTTGGGAAGATAAACAATCAATTAGAACTATTAAATTAACAAATTCAATCGGTCTTCTGACAAAGATCCTGGTCCTAAAAGGCGGCACTGGTCGGAATATAAGAATTGACCGATGAATTCTTCAGGGGAAATATTTTTGACAATAAAATAAAAACCTCTTTTTGGTGCCAAATTAAAGTTTTTAACCCCGGAACTGACACACTGTTATTTGAACATCAAAATACATGTAACAATGTTTCCGATTGTAAATAAGATCTTCATCAGTAATTTGTCTACAATGCTGCTTTGTGTAATTCTATGAATATTCTTTTTTATTCTGTATTAATTGTTTTATTTGACTTTTGATCGATAAATACTTGAGAAAAACAAAAGATCTTCATCAAAGGTCAGTAATTGAACTGGCTATATATTGTTCAAAATATCGCACCGTATGTCGTATCATGGAGTAATCTTGATATGTTTTTTTTTGTTTTAGTTGAAGGAAGTTGAGAAGGCTTACATTATTCTTGGAGATCCGTCTAAACGAGCTATGTATGATAAACATGGAACCGTGAGATGGTGGGCAAAGATACAACAATCATTCTCACCTGAAGCTATCGACAAACAAAGTCAACTCATGAAGGTATTTCCCTCATGATAAGAAATTCTTTTATTCATTTTCATTTTTTTCTCACTTATTCATTTGACAAATGTATATGTCTGACATAAATACTATTTCACTCACAAAATAAATGAAAGGCTTAGATATAGACTTAACAATAAACAGAAATAGAATGAATACAAAACCTGGTTGTCGTCCTTGTTGTTGGTTGTATTTTTTGGCGATCTGTCTAATTTGACTATTTACGCCTAATCGTTTTTTGTTTAAATTTCAGTCGAGGTATATAGCCTAGTCGACAAGAATTTTGTTGATGACAGAATAATACATCATATATACATAATGTTGATTTTGGTTATGGCTTGCTTCATTTCCATAAGCCAAGTACTTATTTATATATATCTATTAAATGACAAAGTATCTACCATTATAGCCCACATAGTGCATGCACATAATTATATATAGAAAATACAGCTATTATTATAAACGAGAAAGAAAGTATTCAATTATATGGGCAATTAATCATAATGGATTTATTCATTATTCCCTCTCATCTCCGTTTCGGTTTTACCTTTATTTTTCTTCTCCACAATCACGATCCATCTTCAGGATATGGGCCTATATATATATATATATATATTGGCCTAATTATGGAAGAGGGCATGCACTTATATAGTATGTAAGGTGTTAATTACATTTTATTAGCACCATTCTAGCTCTCATAAGGACAGGTGATGGTCATGTCTATGCCGTTGCTATATACTGTCTCTAATTCCCTAGTTAAAGATTGCAAAGTATTTCCTCTTATTTGCACTGTCTGTCTCCCTTTCACTCTCTGTGTTGACTATTATTCCCTGGATGTATTCTTCTCTTATCTCCTTTATACGATTCTATTCTTATTCCAATCCCTCTCTTTTCTCTCACTCCATTCAAGCAATCCCTCTCTTCCCCTCTTATACCATTTATACGATTTCTCTTTTATACCATGCACTCCCCTCGTATTTCCCTGCTCTGTCCACATGATTCAACCAGTTTCTTTCTCTCTTTTTGTACGTTCTGCAATGGGCCTACTTATACAGCCCATCGCACACTGTACGATCCGATTTTGCAATAGCATTCAATATGAACATTCAGACTTCTAAATCCTTAATGATCGATGATCTGAAATGTCATATAAACAATGAAATTAAAATATCAATTGATTTCAAGCTACCTTTAAAAAAGGAAAGCTAAATTGGCTCAGAATCTTAGTGATGCCATACCGGTAGACAAGTGCAATTTCTATGATTTCTACGATTTGAAGCCGTGTCGGCTTTTATTCTGACCAGAATGCACTAAAATTCCTGTTGTTAGTATTTTTATGATTATTCGGAACCTTAGCAATGAAGATGATATTTGTTCAGATTTCCTTATCTACGAGACTTGCAATTTCTTCGAAAACCGGATCGCAGGAATATCCTACAGTGTGCGTTGGGCTTTAATACGAATTGGCACATTTCTAAATAACCTAGCTGATTTACCTTTATTTAGCCGTTATATCACAAGCTCTCTCAAAATCGTTACAGTGATTATGCTTGTGAGACTAATTAGATGCAAAATGTAACACGATAATGATTCATTGTTTAATATTTCGTCATACAAACGAATATGTCACTGGACGAGGGGAGGGGAATTCCGGTGGGAATTCCCCTTCCTCTGTTCAATCTTTATCTGTCTCTCTCAGAAACCGCGACATTCCTGCCACTTCATTAACTGTGTTCTGCTTTATCCTATTATATGCTTTCGATTTCCTGTTTTTCACAATTTCTCTGTCTATATCCAACAGTGGATTGCTCCCCTCTCTCTTACAATGTCATTCTTAAAGGTAGGCCTACTATGTCCCATTTGCAGGCCAAAAAATGAAAAAAATAAATTCCAATGGCATTTGAAATATAATACTAATTTAGAACTTCCTTCAAAACGAAAGTGCTTGAAAATGTCTTATTGTGGGAAAATAACGACCATTAGTTGTCGAATCGACTTTAGGGATTGCAGTCCTTTTAGTAAATAGTCTGATTTTCAGACCCTTGTACCGAATGGTAGTATGTTTCGTGCTGCGCAAAGATTCAATCAGTTTAATTTGGCCATTACAAGAAGTGGATATTTGATGTAGACGAATGCTCATGTACCTGTTACAGCTCATTTTATGTATGTTATTACCAAGGAAAAAAAGAAAGTCAGTCAGTCACTCAATAGTGTCTGACAGTAAAGTCTAGAAAGTAAACGGGTTTCCTTGCATAATTTGAATACTAGGACACTGATAACGTTTCAATTTCACAGATAGGACATACGTGACATATTCATAATTCCTGCAAAGTTCTACAGAATTTGATGTTGGCTGCAAAAGGGATACAGTAGTGCCTACCTTAAAAGATAAATTTGAGTTCTAGTCATGCGATTGCATTGTGAAAGAAACGGCATGGAATCGATCAGAAAAAGTTGATCATGTAGCATATAAGTATTGGTGTGTACTGCGAGGTTCTTTAATAAGTCAATGGTAGAATTCCATCCTCTTTCCTATCATGATTATCACCCATTTTTGCTACTTTTAGGAAAACAATTCCTTATCCTCCGCTTTTGAACTGATAAACAATTTTTAATCCACCATGGACCCGTTTCGGAAAGCCCTTTTTCAATGACAAATGACAAAGATCAGTGACAAATCTGCTGATAACCAATCAAAAGCAAGGATTTCTCTGGCTTATAATTTATACCAACAACTTTCATTTGTTGGTGACAAGTTTTGTGAAATGGGGCCCAGAAGACGTTATATCGGACGTTCTTCAAAACTCATGCCACATGATTTGCTTGAGAGACTAGACATGAGTCTGATTCATTGTTAAATATATTACAAACAAATAGATCCCTCTGCATACCGAGGGGAGCCGGGAATTACCCCCACCTCTTTCTTCAAGTTCCACTCTTTGAGTTTATGACTTCAGAATTCCTTTCGCCAGTCTTTTGTTTCTATTGTATCCTCTTCTCTCTCCCTGACCCACTTTCGATTTTCCTTGCACCCCTATTTATCCGTCTATCTATACAATTGATTTTCTTCTCCGTTCTTACAGGGTAATTCTTCGCCCATTTTCATTGCATTTCCGCCTCTTGCGAAAGCATTCCTATACCACTTACCTCTCTCTTTATTCTGTCATTCCCTTCAAACTTTTTCCACCCCAAAAATGTTAAACAAATATCCTCCTCTGTTTCACTTACCCTGTTTATAAATACATTATAATTAAAGTAACACCCGAAATGTGTTTAGATACATCGTACTTCTAATAGCATTATTCAGTTATTATTTATTATAGAATCTTGAGAAACTATGGAGTGGAAGCTTCAGAAAGAACGCTGTTAAAACAAAATACATGTATCATTATAGCAAGATAAATTTGCCCGTCATATTTCTTTGTATCCTACTATAATTATTTCCCGACCCTATATGCAGGCCATACATGCCTCACTAGATATATGACAAGGTAATTTCCTTTGTCCCAAAGCGGTTTCAAAAAAAGTTCAACTGTAGGGCCTACCCTTTCCTTGCATGAATAAAAAAGAAATTGATTCCTTATAAAGACATTTACACGAAATCTTGTCAACATTTCTTTAAAGATGACGTTGATTTCTGGTCATGTTGTTACATTGTGAAAGAATCTATCTGTAATTAATTGGGAAAGGTTAATTATATATGAGAATTATACTGTGGTGTTTTTCAATCATCAAAATGCATAAGAAATTACTTGTACTTGTTGAAATCACTTGCACTTCACACAGAAATGAGTATAAGGGACTACAAACACATAGATAATATGTAACATAACAGTTTGGTCCGAACATTCCGGTGATTTCCATGAGGGCATTTAAAGCCCCACTGTACTACTTGTAGCTACTTGCTCCCTCTATATAGAAAACAATGATCTTCTTTTTCTTATGTTAATTGAGAGCTGAGTTGATGAAATAACCACCTGTCAGTGACCACGCTAATCCCTCTAATCCCTCCTGGCCAAACTAGTGCAGAGGGGCTTTAAAGAGTATAATCCTTTAATACAAGGGGACAGTTTTAAGTGGACATGAAAAGAATGAGAAAGCTTACAATTTTGTTTACATCTAATACCAGAACTCGACCTTCTCTTTACTGTTTCTACAATAATTAGTGATATCATAAACAAGTTAAACTGCTCCATGAGTGCATTCAGTTGATAAATATTCTTCAAAGCAGCTAAACGTTTTCAACCCCATTCCCATTCCTACAGGGTCTATGGACATTCTGTTTCACTGCAACTGGTTGTTGTTTCTGCTACTGCTGCCATCACTGCTGTAATACATGTGTACCTCCTACATGCGATCACGATGATGATGAGGTCTACATCAGGGCGAACTTCCCAGAGTACCTCACGCAAGGATCTACTTCATCTCCTTTCTTTCGAAGACGACAACTCATGGAAATAAAGCAAGCAGCGAGGAGGAGAAGACGAGACATGTACATGAAGAATGGCAAGGGGAAGACGGAAGGTAGCAGTGAACAAAACGAACAAGAATGCGAGGTTAAACATGATGACGCGAATGAGAAGACAGAATGTAATGATCATCCGATGAAGAGAACGAAGAGGTCACTAATCAGTAAGGACAGTGGATATGATATCGGATTAGATAACAATGGATATGTCAATGATCTGGATGGTGTAAGTATTAATGATAGTGAGGGTTTCGGTGAAGGAATCGAATTAGATCAAGCTTCGATAGAGGTACACGGGATAGAGAATCAAGGCAACTCAGGCTCAGAAGAAATCGAATTAGATCAAGCTTCGATAGAGGTACACGGCGTAGAGAATGAAGGCAACTCAGGCTCAGAAGAAATCGAATTAGATCAAGCTTCGATAGAGGTACACGGGATAGAGAATGAAGGCAACTCAGACTCAGAAGAAATCGAATTATAGAATGATCAAGCTTCGATTGAGGTACACGGCGTAGAGAATGAAGGCAACTCAGACCAAGAGAGTTCTCCTAGCTCAGATCCTTTGAATGATCTCAAAGAGAGTAACCTTGGATGTTCATGAAGTCAAATCAGTTCAGAATGTGATAATGCGGAGGTGTCATGGTATAGTGGTTCATTCACTTGACTCTCAATCCAAAGGTTTAGGGTCCGAATCTCAGCCAAGCACTAACATTCTTTGGCAAAACATTAATCCACATTTGCCACTCTCCACCCAGGTGTAAATTGATACCTGTCATTCAATGGGGTAATAATAATTGCAGGGCCCTCAGGAAGAACAGCATTGAAGCTGATGAGGCTTCGATCCCTGGGTAAACAAAATTATTATTATTATTAAATCAAGAATTTGTGTGCATGTTGTTAAAGGTATAGTCTAGAAGCACGACTCTTTTGACCATAGATTTAATTAAGACAACCATCTTCAGGTCAAAATCTGTAATTCTTGTAGATCAACTTTCATCTTCCTCAAAGAGGCAAGAAAGCGTCCAAGTGTACTCTTCTTCACTGTCACGAACAAATGTCTAATAACATGTTTTGAAGTATTTATTCGCGAGTGTATGTAATCATTACCATTACTTTTATTCGGAAGACAACAGTCAATATACATGTATATCTATATATTCTACCCAGGTGCTTGATCATTGATACCGTTTCAATAACTTTCAATTTAGTGAACAAATGTCATGACTAACCAACACCGAGTATTACTGATTGATATGAATAGAAGTGCAATGATCTTAATGTTGTACACATATTTAGTTGGTGTCGTTAAATAATTCAGACAGACTTTCACTTATATCATTTTTATTGTATAAGTTCAGTATATAATTTTACTGCAAAATATGGCAATAATATTCAGACTTCTGTATATGTGCCAAGCAATCTGCCATAATGTACAATTAACGATGGCGACCCGACACATGCTCCGGCGGCGGTTGCTCCAGTCTTTATTTCATCAGGCATGTGGGGCTGGGGTTGTATTTGTTGTTGGGTTTTGAGCTGGGTTTGTGCTTGGTGTTGGGTTGGGTGCGGTGTAGGTTTCTTAACCGGGGTTGGGATTGGCAGTTTGATTAATGTACTGAATTGCCGCGGAGTAATTGTAGCCGGAGCAGGAGTCGTAGAGGCACAATTATATATTATATGTACAAAAAGAATTGAAATTTTACTACCATGTTACCATGCATATGTTTTACGTGTCATTTACTCTTGTCACTAATGTATACTTTGTAAAAAAAACCCGCAATTCGGCTCTCGGGCCGCGAATGTTTTTTAATGAAATAAACCATTTTAAATAAATAAATAAATACAAAATAAGCGGTGGAATGTGGAAGCCAGTCTTAATACATGATGGTAAAACAAGCGAAAGATTGCTTTTGTATGATTATAATATGTATAATATGGTGCAAATAATTATAATGGTCCATGTTTATATTTCATGTTACATCTCAAATGCTCATGTGACGAATCATTGTCTGGCATTCACGAAATGATTGTCATTGATTTACTTTGATTTTATTCTAGTTGTTTATGGGTTCTAAACTTCACTTCTTACTTGAATATGCTATGTTTACTACGTCCGTATACTATTTATTTATGCCATTCTGTTTTGTATAATCTACTATGTGAGTGAACTTTCTACAAGGAAAAAATACAAGTACTAAAGTGGAATTAAAGCAAAGTTTTCCTGAGTGGAAATGATGGAAATACAATATTCCAATCAATGTATATTGTATCAATATTCCAATGATTGATTTAAATGCAAAGTTCTCCAGATTTGATATGATTTAGTGAAAATTTAAGATAAATGTGAAAAGAATAAGGGATTTACGCCCTTAATACTGGACACAACATTGGATGGGATGATGCCCATATTATTGAGTTTGAAACACACTTCTGGTCAAGAAAGGTGAAATAATCCATCATGATAAACAGAATCAATCATTTACTGAATAGGGACTCTGGAACTTCATTGTCACCCATCATCGCTCCAGTGATCACGAGGCAGTAAACAGCAAGAAATTGTGTGAATAGTCTACAGTCTACAGTAGTGGTTGAAAGCTTGCCTACTAAGTTTTGAGGTTGGGAGAAGCTTATTTTTTTGTTTGTGAATTACAAAGTAATTTCCTATACAGTGCTATGCTATAACAACAGAAACTATTTATCTTTTCTCTTTAAAAGAGACAATTCGTGGGTTTATCTTTGTTGTATATTACTAATTTATTTATAGCCTCTACAGTGTATTAGCTAAAGATGAATAATGAAGAGATTAATAAAGACATCCTTGAATCAATGAACTGGAAACTTCTGTATATTGTCCTTTACAAACACACACAACATACAATAACCGCAAGTTGATCAAATTTGAGATTTATCTTCTGATTTATTTCATATTTGTGTATCTAATGAAAGAGCAAGCATTATGAAAATCACACATTGAGATGATTGGAATCTCTCGTTACTATAGGCTTTTGTAAAAAGTGTCGTCCAGTTCTCATCAGCATAGACAGCAATGAGTTAAAAGTATGCTTCTGACTAAGCACTTTTCTGTTTTGACTACTACTCTAATTGATTTTGATCACTGAATGATTTTGTGGGACCTCCATCCCATTTAGAAAACAAAATAATTAATGGTAAAGACCAGTTTTGGAAACGCCCCCTCTCAAAAAATGAAATGGAAGCTCTCATTACCAATCATGTGAAAGAATATGTTTTGACTAATACGTGATGATACAAGTTTTGCCGGGAAACCGCCTACTAATTGATATATTTGGTAAATTATTATATCTATTGGGACCAAATAGATATCGCGCACGTGCGTGCACGTGTCAGGTAGTCCCATATACATCTTTCTTTGTACAGTGCTTGTAACTTTACCAAGACTGGGCCAAATTTCTTATCATTTTGATGATTCCAGAACCTTGCAGTACACACCAATACTTATATGCTAGATGATCAACCTTTTCTGATCGATTCCACAACGTTTCTTTCACAATGCAATCGCATGACCAGAACTGGTCTTTATCTTTAAAAGCAACCATCCGTACAGGCCATATATACCTGAGTCTAAAACACAGTGGTACATTATTATTCGTATTATCTTATACCAAACAATAATCCTTGAATAAATTATTTCAGTGATTGCTGGTCTCATTTACATATATATTATAAATATCAATGTATCTTTCAAATACAGTCAAACCTGCTTTAGTGACCACCTGTCTACAAAGACCACACTTTTTGTTACCCTTGAAAATGGTTTCTCATTGAAACATGTACTAAAGGAACCTGTCTACAAAGACCACTTTTTGTGTTTCCCTTGGGCGGTCGCTATAGACAGGTTTGACTGTATTTCTGTTTGTTTACAGCTTGTAACAGTTGACAGGAGACACATGTGCTGTATGACTATCATTAGGTGTCTATAAACCTTACATGTTTTATGACTTTATATTTGACTATGACATACTCCAAAGTGTTATGGATGGCAAGAAAAATAAAAGCATAGAATGAATGAAATGTTAAAAAGGAGAGGGCCTTTGTGGATAATTTAGATCTTTTGTTTAAACTTTCCTTCAAAATGCAAGCACTTTGTACGAAAATAGCAATTTAGGACTTGATTATGAAGGATAGATTTATGCACCATTCAACCACTCTCATTATCACATTAAAATAATATATGTAATAATAATACACAAGTTTAATAGCGCACACATATCCAAAACTTTCGATCGAGGCACGACAAAAATGAATATGCAAGTCACATACAAAATAGTTCAAAGGATAATCTACAGGCAGAGAAAGTCAAATTTGAGATAAACAGATACTTTTTCAGCTGTGTTTTGAATTGAAAATGTTTTATTGAAAATGTTTAAAACGGTACTTTTAAAAGTACAGCTATTTGGTGAGTAAAGGTGGAAGCAACAACCATGACACTGGACCGATATCAGATACATGATTTGTACAGTCAAACCTGTATGTACAGACTGTTTAAGAGAGACCAGGGCCCCGTATTACAAAGAGTTGATATCAATCGCAACTTATTTGCGATTGATATCAATCGTAACTATGTACATAAGTGATAGGAGACTGCAAACTTGCGATTGATTGGAGGACTTACGATTGATTTGGATCAATCGTAACTCTTTGTAAGACGGGGCCCAGAAAAGCAGGTTTGACTGTACTTCATGCTGAAGAATAAACCTGCAACAGGTTGCGGTCCATTCTAGAGAGTTGGAACAAAATCAATCACACCTCCTTCTTTTGGTATGAAATATATCTAAAGTGAGATTCACGAGCGAGACAGTCTATTAACTTTAAGTTAAAGTGGTGGTTATAAACTTCAAAGTAATCTTGTAGTTAGGGACCATGCAGAAGCACTTGTGGTCATGAAACGTTACATTCACTTGAAAGTTACAAACCACAGCAGATCTTAAGGTTAGAGCAATAACTACAAGCAGAGGAGGGTCCTCACTCAAAGTTATATGCTGTGCAGATGCAATCAACTTTAAGGTTACATCAGCTTGTAGTTAAAATGAATCCTTTCCGTTGTTGTTAGTGGATTGTTGTTTATAACTTTAAAGACCATATCCGATGAAAATACAACTTTTTATCAATGGAAAACTAAATGAACATAGAATACAAATATAAAGGAATTCAAAATATTTTCCCTTTCAGTATTGCACAAAAGCGAATTAAAACCTTATTTTCTGCACCTCTCCAAATTACAGGTCAACAGGGGTCAAATTTGCCGCAGTTACAGTGACGACATATGTGAACCCAATCGGCTTGCCTGTATAGCCGAGGCGATGAGCCGTGCTTAATGAATGCAAAGTCATTGTGAATATGCGTACTCCACATAAGATGATGCCATCAATTCGATAGTTAGTTTTTAGGTCGACAACTCCTGATTTTCAAAGCTTTAGATTTTGAGTTTTCAGAGAGCTGGTACTCGTCTGACAGACACTAAGATGGCATATAATTGGTATTATTGTAATCTATGGCTTGTAAGCTTTCCTTTGATATATGCATTAATTCATCTATTTCATTTTTCACTTCCGACAGGGTCTTTAAGGTTTCGCAAACTTAAAGTTTGTAGTTTAAGAGTCCAAGCTGATGCCATGGATCCATTGCTTCTTCAGATTGATTATAATCAGAGTTCAATTTAGCTCAGCTTCCTGAGTTACCTATCTTGGTTAACTCCATGATGTTCTTTGCTTGTAATACTAAAGGCATGTCAATCATACTGTCTTTGAATGTGAACACACTCTGATCAGCTCGTTGAGTTATCTATCTTGGCTAACTCCATGATGTTCTTTGCTTGTAATACTAGAGGCATGTCAATCATACTCCCTCTGAACATGAACACATCCTGATCAGCTCGTTGATGAGTTATCCATCTTGGCTAACTCCATGATGTTCTTTGCTTGTAAAACTAGAGGCATGTCAATCATACTCCCTCTGAACATGAACGCACCCTGAAAAATAAATCAAACACAACAGAAAATTGGTAATTTCTTAATTATTCCTCGGCAGTGGAAAAAAGGAAATCATTTATGAGAGCTCTTTGAAGATTTGCTACATAGTCAATGTAAGATTTCTTCTTGCAACAATACTAACATATTCCTTAGTTTCTTACCAGAGCTCAATTATAATTTTCCAGGGCAATTTGACAGCTATTACAGCTACTGTAAATCATGCATTGCTAACCCCAAAATGTTGCACCTTTCAAGGTGCAAGTTGTGACATTTATGGAGGTTCATTTTTATGACTAGTCCAATTCTTAACTTGAGAAATTTATACACAATTATACTTCTTATAAAGTTTTGCTAGAATTCATAGAACATGTTCGACAGGATAATATCATAACCTTCAAAGTTCTGAGGCCCTTGTGTGTATTGGGTTTTTACAGACGTGTATCAATCAGATATGATTATTTACGTCTGGGGACCGACCTTTAACGTCACCATCCGAAAGACGCGATTCAGTTTCGAACCTGCGTCCTCGGCTGAATCAGTTTGTAACTTCCACTGTTAGCTGGATTACAGGCGCACGCGACAACGCCTAGTTTACTTTTATTCAGCAGTTTACCAACCCTGAAGAAATATATTTGTAAAATATGAAACTTGTTATAACAGTGAATTGTAACAACAGGAGCATTCACAATGTTTCATCAACTAATATTTCCAAAACGATGTAAACTAAGAAAAGAATTTACAGTAGAAAATATCATTGGGAAAGTGGGTGTGGGTGTGGGGTATGTGTGTGTGTGTGGGGGGGGGGTGGCTATGAATGATATGCATCAATTCAATATTTGGAAGTGAGCTGACTAATAAGAAACAAACAACAGGTGAACTCATATACATGTACTACTCTACATATCTCTACATATCACTTTTGAAGGAAACTCTGACAATTCCCCCACATGCATAAATCATATAACAAACTCTGAAAAACCAATAAATGGACCAGAGGTGAATCTATCTTTTGAAACAAATTTCCAATTGCATGAAACTTTCTAACATGTTTTTCTAGCACAACAATGCTCAGCATTCCGTCACATAATAGTATCTTAAAGCCCAACTGCACTAGTTATAGCTACTTGCTCCCTCTATATAGCAAACAATGCCTAAGCGGTGACCGTTGGTCCCCCATGGTCCCCTTTTTCTTATGTTAATTGAGAGCTGATTTGATGAGATAACCACCTGTCAGTGACCATGCAGGGAGGTCTAATCCCTCCTGGCCAAACTAGTGCAGACGGGCTTTAAAGGACAGTTCCATCACTGTTATTTTTAATATCAACAATAAAACAGTAAAATTCATTCACCTTCATCACACACGTTTTTTCCAACATTTTTAGAATATTTTTGTATCAGCAGTTCACAATAGGAGAAACCTTCTGAAACCAAATGATATTGAATACTACAGGTACCTTGAATCCAGTACAAGGTGAATCAAAGGAGTTTTACAACAAAACAAACAGATTATGGTGATTAAGAAGATAGGATTAAATTTCAAATCCTAGAATTCATAAGAGATGTAGCATCGATGGTAAATAATGAAAGACCTTCTTTAAAAAAAAAATCAAGGCCATCTTTGTAGCCACTTCATATTTCAAAAACAGAGCAAGTCAGGGATGGTAGAATTAGTCCCATATTAATATGACTCTTTATGACCCTCTCTCAAATGGCAATATTTAAGATTTCAGATATTCAGTCTCCCAAGAAGAAGAAGAAGAAGAAGAAGAAGAAGAAGAAGAAGAAGAAGAAGAAGAAGAAGAAGAAGAAGAAGAAGAAGAAGAAGAAGAAGAAGAAGAAGAAGAAGAAGAAGAAGAAGAAGAAGAAGAAGAAGGAGAAGAAGAAGAGGTAGAAGAAGAAGAAGAAAAAGAAAGAAGAAACAAAGAAGAAAAAGAAAAAGGAGAAGAAGAAGAAGAAGAAGAAGAAGAAGAAAAAGAAGTAGAAGAAACAAAGAAGAAAAAGAAAAAGGAGAAGAAGAAGAAGAAGAAGAAGAAGAAGAAGAAGAAGAAGAAGAAGAAGAAGAAAAAGAAGTAGAAGAAGAAGAAAAAGAAAGAGAAGAAGAAGAAGAAGAGGAAGAAGAAGAAGAAGAAGAAAGAGAAGAAAAAAAGGGAGAAAAGGTGGAGAAGAAAAAGAAGAAACACAAAACTTTTTTCTTTCAGGAGCCAGGCCATGGAATGTCAGCTTTTGAATAAACTCAAGAATTAATCTCATTCTTATCCCAAGTGAGGGACCTTGGTAGGTTTATAAAAATAAAGGTAATGTAAGAGAAAGGGGTCAGGTCAAAATTGTCTTTTAACGCTCTTACAGATCACAATGTTAAATGACATCCTCTTTCACATCTGTATACAATTTAAGTGAAATTTTGCCATAAATTGTTTGCCAAAGTTTGGGCTCCCAATACCTTAGAGGGGCTGTAATGCATGAGAGGTCGTTTAGGAATAAAAGAGCTTACCGTGTTTCTTTTACGATTCAGTAGTCACCAGAATCACTGAAATCAGGGTATTTTTTATTCAATCTGATTCTGACCTCGATAATTCAAGGCATCATGGAACAAACACAGCATGGAAGGGGATTAAACACTTAAAGATAAAGTTGAGTTCTGGCCATGCGATAGTATTGTGAAAGAAACGGTGTAGAATCGATCAGAAAAAGTTGATCATGTAGCATATAAGTATTGGTGTGTACTGCAAGGTTCTGGAATCATCCAAATGATAAGAAATTTGGCCCAGTCTTGGTAAAAGTAACAAGCACTGTACACAGAAAGATGTATAATACACAAACATGTGGCATAAAAATGAGGTCTTCATTTTTAAGCTGTTACATGTCATATTCAGAATATGAAGGCATTGAAGAGCCATGCTTTTCAGGGAACATTTTTTCTCTGATGTTCTTCCACACTTTCATAATACAATGATAACGCTCACAAATTATTTTTCACCTTTCCCCAGAACTCAACCTTCTCTTTAAATAATAAGATCTGAAAATGTAATACATATAAAATCAATTTAATCAACGCGAGAAATTGCATGACCAGAACTCAACTTTATCTTTAAGCAGAGAATCAAATCAGGTGATTTTGTAATCAATCTGACCTCGATAATTAAAGACATCATGGAACAAACATTGCATGGTAGGGGATGAAACTGTTAAATAATAAGATCTGAAAATATAATATGTATAAAATCAACCCAAGAAACCTCTACCAGGCATTTTAAAGGTTAAGATTGATTGAGTATGAAGGGAATTAAGGTGACAAAGAAGAGACAGAACCCAAGTGGGAATTTTCTGTCAACTAGTTTACTCACAAATTGCTTTCACATTTATTGAAAAGTATTTGAATTTGCAATATCTTAATAGTGCTTCAAACTCATATTTTGTATAATTTATTGAGGCGATAATGAATCCCTTAAAAGTAAAATCACATCATTGTTAGTAAGTGGTCCCCTTTATAATAAGAATAACAATGATTATAATTAGACTTATAATATGCACCTTTTCCAGAGGATACATATCTTTCAAATAATCCTTTACTTATAGGTTAAGGGTAATAGAAAGTTTGCATTTGTGTGACTCAATGGATTATTCCAAGTGTTCACAAAAGTGACATTTCTGTAGATTCTATATTCAAATTACCATTTACAGTACCTCTGTATTTGTATCATTATTAATATTCAGTTCAGTTCAGTTTATTTTAGTTTTGCACGGCACAACTTCAGCCAAAGGCTGTTCTTCTGCAGGTCCATGCACAATAAAAAAAAATACATGTACAATTATAAGATAACACATATCATAACATACAAATATTAAAAAACAAACAAGTATAAAAAGACCAATGAAAATGTACAAACCAAGATACTACCACCCAACCCCCCCCACCCCCCCACCGTCGGCAAGTATTCTTTCCAAACAGCGTTTAATTTAACTTTTATAGTTATATAAATAGATATTTTGGGATAAGAAATATAAATACTCTCTGTTATTTAAAATATTATAAAACTCAAACAGTAAAATTGATATTTATATTGCCCTTGATTTGAATACAGAGAAAGACATATTTTTTACGTTCATAGGTAGCTGATTCCAAGATTTAATGCCTCTATAACAAATGCCTCTATAACATAAGCTCCTTTTCTTGAAATTCATATGTGGTTTTGGCAGTTTTAAGGTTTTATGAGCATTTCTCAAGCAATAGTGATATTCTTTAATAACAAAGTACTTTCTAAACCCACCAGTTATCATTTCATGAACAATTTTATACAAAATACATAAAACATGTTTATCTCTGCGTTCTGATAGATTTTCTGTTTTCAAATAAAGAAATAAATCTCGGCTAGGGAACCTCCATTCAACTTGGAGTACCACCCGAAGTGTCCTATTCTGTAGTTTTTGCAAACTTTCTAAACTTCCTTTCCAGGCATTCCCCAAAATTGCACTACAGTAATCAAACTTACATTGAATTACTGATTTATAAAATATTAGTGCAGTTTGCTGTGTAACATATGGTCTAAGTCTTTTAAAAAAATATATATCTTTTAATACATGTACCTTCTTACTTAGATATTCAATATGTTTACCCCAATCGATAACTTTTCCAAGATACTTACAGTGGGTTACACGTTTGAGAGAAACATTTTGTATGTAAACATCTGGTACTACAATATTTTTAGCCGTTTCTTTGTTCCAATAAAAAGTAATTCACATTTTTTCACATTTAAAGCAAGTCTGTTCCTTTTTAACCAAATATCAATAAGTAATAAGTCTGCATTTAATGATTCGGTAAGAGTTTGATGATTTGCACTAGCGTAATAAAGACACGTATCATCAGCATATAAAGATATTTTACACGTTTTCAGACATAAAGGCAGATCATTGATAAATAACAAAAATAACAACAGGCCAATATTTGACCCCTGCGGTATTCTACATTTCATCTTTTGTGAATTGGAATGAATCTCTTTTACACAAGTATATTGCATGCGATTGGCTAAGTAGCTGCTAAACCACTGCAATGACAATACATTCAAGCCAATAAGTCGTAGCTTATTCAAAAGAATTGAATGGTCCACTGTATCAAAGGCCTTTTTTAAGTCAAGGGTCACTACTCCTACAAGATTACCTTTATCGTAACTATCAAGCCAGTCTTCTGTGACGTTCAATAGAGATTTCATTGTAGAGTGTTTGGTCGAAAACCTGATTGATTGCAACATATAATTCTGTTCTGATCCATATAACCGTAAAGTTGATCAAATACCAATTTTTCAACAATTTTAGCTATCGCCGGGAGAATTGATATTGGTCTATAATTGTTCATATCAGACTTTTTCCTGATTTAAAAACTGGAATAACACAAGACATTTTCCATTGCAGAGGAACAACACCTTGCTCAAGGCTTGAGAATATAAGTCATTATAATTTTCCAAAATTCAGCTGGTACATTATCTGGACCACAAGCCTTCTTATCTTTTAAGTTATTAATAACATTTAAAACTTGTTCTTCATTAACTAGATTAAAACGGAATCCATCTCCAGGCAAAACAGTATGCAAAACAGGATGTGAATAATTTTGACCATGATCATCAAGGGTCACAATACTTTACTGAACTGTTTGCCCAATATTTGTAAAATGATAATTAAAACAATCAGCAATTTCTATTTTAGCATCAATCATATTATTTTCTATTTCAATGTGGGGTATTTTCACAGAATTATGTTTTTGTGGCATTAAAGATAAAGACCAGTTTTGGTCATGCGATTGCATTGTGAAAGAAACGTTGTGGAATCGATCAGAAAAGGTTAATCATCTAGCATATACATGTAAGTATTGGTGTGTACTGCAAGGTTCTGGAATCATCAAAATGAATTTGGCCCAGTCTTGGTAAAGTTACAAGCACTGTACACAGAAAGATGTATATGGGACTACGCGACCACGTGCCCGATATCTATTTGGTCCCAATAGATATAATAATTTAACAAATATGTCAATAAGTAGGCGGTTTCCCATGCAAAACTTGTATCATCACGTATTAGTCAAAACATATTCTTTCACATGATTGGTAATGAGAGCTTCCATTTCATTTTTTGAGAGAGGGGGCATTTTCAAAACTGGTCTTTACCTTTAAGCATTTGAACGATTTCCATATCAGACAATAGACCATTTTCATATTGTAATCAAATTTAATGCACAAATCTTTCTTGAGCACCTTGTTACAAATCATTTCATTCCCCTGATACAAATAATTGTATTTCAATAGTCAGAATACAAATTGCATACACTGATTCGTCGCGCGGGTGGCAGAAGGGCGTAAGCGCGCGAGCGACTAGAAATCTACTTTTCGAATTATTCGCATTTAAAGATTTGTTTTATATTTAAACTACTTTCCGTGCCGAAAATTGGTTTAAAACTTAAGAGACTAATAGAAATGTTATATTAGAACACGGCCACAATTTTTTTCTCGGAAATAAGTCAGTTTCAGGCGATAAAGTGCTAACGCCCTTTTGCTTAGCGCTTCACTGTTTACCTGAAATTCGAGATAACGCCCTTCTGCCACCCGTGCGACGAATTGCTGCTAGGTAGGACAAACATTATGGCTTGTCCTACGTACCTAACGACAAGTTATGTATGCCATTTGCATTCTGACTATTGAAATACAATCATTGGTAACAAGGCACTTAACAAAGAATTGTGCATGAGATTGGATTACATTATGAAAATGGCCTATTCTCATGAAATAAACCTGCATGAGTAGAATAGATGGAGTGGGTAGGGCTATTTATTTGCCTATGCAAATTTTGCTTGCCAACCCCGGACACATCTCTGTATTAGTTATTTCCTGACCTACCACATTAATTATTATTATTATTATTATTTATTCGGCAATTCACACATAATATAACAATGCAAATATGAGTACACAAACAATTATAAATGCACAATCTTACTGGCGGTCCTCTGAATGCATCAGTTGGCTGCCGGGGAAGAGGAAAGCAAACTGAATTCTCAATATACAAGGATTTTACAGGACCAAGGATTCAGACAAAGGTAATATGTATCTCTCTAAATTTGTGATTATCTATGCCCATGTCAGTTTGCCTGGAGTGGCCATCTTGGCATCCGTTCAACAGCTGGCCACTCAGGCATTATTCATACCTCATCAACTTTATAAATCCGCTAGCCAAAAGTATACAGTGACTGAGGACGATACCTTCTCCAGCTATAAAGCCACTATTGTCTCCATGACGATTACCCCACTATTGTCATGAATGGTCTTTCGAATCAATTGTCCAAGAGTTTTGAATCTCGCATGATGGATTCATTTGTGTAAAACAGACCTCCCAATCAAAAGTTTGAAAAGAAGAAAGAAATAACGTCGTGTATCAAAAAGGGTAAGTCCATCTAAAAGATTTGGTTTAATTAACAATTAATGTGTGCACAGGTCACTCGGGCAGCGGAACTCGTTTACACACCAGAAAATTACTCCAGCTGGCCTTTGTATCTTGAAGGTGAGGGAAATTATTATGACAAGAATTCCTTATGGCTGTACGTTCAGGGCACAGTGGATTACATGAGACCTGTCGGTCATAAAAGTGAAGTCCACTCTCGCTAATTGACGACACCTAAATGGTGTCAAATTCCCAATGAGAACCCACATCTATGAGCCTTCAGATGAAAAAAGAAAGAAAAAATCAATAAAATGTGTCATACCTGACCGGTTTGTTGATGTTGTTGGAAGCCAGCTAAGAGTTGTGATGCCCATTCTATCCTCACTGCACTAGGACGAAATGCTTGTTGGACTATAGATACTTGGGTAGGATGAATCACCTGTTTACCTGTGAATAACACATCATACAAACAAACACACATGTACATCAATAGAGTACCGAAGCTGTGACGTCTTTAAAAAAAATCTATTTCTGGAATTTCTCATTTTTTCCTTCATTTTCCGAAAGACCACCCCCAAAAAATGTCCAAATGTCGAAAACCAATTGAATAGGTTAAGTATTGGCTGAGATATGACCATCTGAATAAAAAGATTGCCTATGGGAACTCAGTGTTATATTGCTCTGGTTCATAACATTAGGAGCCAGAGCAATATAACACTGAGTTCCCATAGGCAATCTTTTTATTCAGATGGTCATATCTCAGCCAATTGTTAACCTATTCAATTGGTTTCGACATTTGGACATTATTTTTGATGCTCTTTGGAAAATGAAGAAAAAATGAGAAATTCAAAAATAGATTTTTGATGACGTCACACTTCACCACTCTACACTGGTACAGTAAAACCTGCTTTAGTGACCACCTGTCTACGAAGACCACATTTGTTGTTTCCCTTGAAAATGTTTTCTCATTGAAACATGTACTATAGGCACCTCTCTACAAAGACCACCTGCCTATAAAGACCACTTTTCTTGTCTCCCTTGGGTGGTCTTTAAAGACAGGTTTCACTGTAATACATTTCACTTTATAATACTAGGCATTGAAAACAAAAGCCCTCCTCTCTGGACTAAATGCTTGTTGTACTATAGATACTTGGCTGAGATGAACCACCTGTTTGCCAAACACACATCAAAGGATAGGCATTATGCAATCAGTCGTAGAGGCACGATTCTAAAAATAGCCACTGACGTAAACCTCACCCTACTCTATGCAGAACATGGTATGCAAATTAGCTACCTTTGCTATACAACGTTAGCGGCTATTATCAGAAATATGCCTCTACAACTAATTAAATAATGCCTATTACATTAAAGCTGGTAACTCATTTTATATCATATTACTAGGTATTGAAAACATATGGTTTCCCAACATCACTATGGTTGGCTCCTCTGCAGAGACAGACAGTATCCCAACAGTACCATGGTTGGCTACTCTGCAGAGACAGACAGTATCCCAACAGTTCTATGGTTGGCTCCTCTGCAGAGACAGACAGTACCCCAACAGTACTATGGTTGGCTCCTCTGCAGAGACAGACAGTACCCCAACAGTACCATGGTTGGCTCCTCTGCAGAGACAGACAGTATCCCAACAGTACTATGGTTGGCTCCTCTGCAGAGACAGACAGTATCCCAACAGTACTATGGTTGGCTCCTCTGCAGAGACAGACAGTATCCCAACAGTACCATGGTTGGCTCCTCTGCAGAGACAGACAGTATCCCAACAGTACTATGGTTGGCTTCTCTGCAGAGACAGAGAGTATCCCAACAGTACTATGGTTGGCCTATCTGCAGAGACAGACAGTATCCCAACAGTACTATGGTTGGCTTGTCTGCAGAGACCGCTTAAGGAGAGAGGAGTGATAGACCAGGGAAAGAGTGAAGCTCCTGATGAAGGCTAGAAATGGAGAGTTGTGGATAACATGATTGCTAAAGACAAGTTGATAGTCATGGCACCTAGAGAGAGAGAGAGACAGAGATCCCACCTATGAAAACATTCTGTATGTTCATCTGCACCAAGATTCATATTATCCGATATATGTATGCTATCCAGTGATACCACAGAACAGATTACCATGATCCTTTCGTTTCATGGCACTATCTGTGCCTGGGAGGGGAAAAGCAAACTGAATCACTGTAACCCTCGGGTCTCCCAGCTGCGTATGTTTACCCTACAACATTGGCCTGTACAATTAATTTCAAGATAAGATTTCTAGCAACCATTTTGTTAAAGGTATAGACCAGTTTTGGAAACGCCCCTCTCTCAAAAAAATGAAATGGAAGCTCTCATTACCAATCATGTGAAAGAATATGTTTTGACTAATACGTGATGATACAAATTTTGCCGGAAAGTCAGGAAACCGCCTACTAATTGATATATTTGGTAAATTATTATATCTATTGGGACCAAATAGAAATCGCGCACGTGGTCGCGTAGTCCCATATACATCTTTCTGTGTACAGTGCTTGTAACTTTACCAAGACTGGGCCAAATTTCTTATCATTTTGATGATTCCAGAACCTTGCGGTACACACCAATACTTATATGCTAGATGATCAACCTTTTCTGATCGATATTCCACAACGTTTCTTTCACAATGCAATCGCATGACCAGAACTGGTCTTTATCTTTAAGCAATTCACTCAATAATGTGTGAATGTGGTTAAAAAATAGTAGATGAGCGGTGACAGACCAACTTTTTGGACTCCTCCCCCACAAGCATGGATCAGAATTACAACATATATCTCATTTTAAAGGAAATTTTCTTCATTTTTTGGACCTGAGCATCAAGATTGTTGAATCTTGTAGGATCATCATGGTAACAAGCCTTATACATGTAGGCCCATATTCACACAGGTTTAAACCCTCATTTACATAACTCATGGTTTAAAATTAAGCGTACCTTGCCTTGCGCGCATGCGGCACATCTAATATTGGACCTCTGACTGTGTCGCTTAATTTGCGCTTATTTTAAACCATGGGTTATGTACATGACGATTTAAACCATGGATTAAATTTAAACCTCCTTTGTGAATTCGAGCCATAGATGATGTACTCACCAGTGAATCCCATCATGGCACCTTCTTCTGAATACTTTTGAAGACCCTCTTGATCTGAACAGATAAAAAACATGACATTAAATGGTAAATCTAGTAATCTACTGACATTGCATTAACAGTTTAAATGGAGCCCCTAGGTCCAAAATATTATGTATATATATATATAAAATCAAAACAAAACAAAACAAAGCACACTTTTTTGAGCATATACATGTATATTAATTTCATTATTCATAACCATGTATTACTACAGCATACACAATTTACGCCTGGAAATCTATCCCCTGAAAAACTAACCTAGACTTAGCTAAAAAAACAAACAAAAAAACCTACCCCCAAATACAAATCTTTTGATCAATTTGTCCCTCCTTGGCTTATAATGAACTTGTCTGGGGGTAATTATTCTGAGAGTTAGTCGTTCGCATGAGAAGTTGTTGCACGTAGGAAGTACTGGTGGTAGTTGTCCAAGGGTGGTTTTGGGGGGTTAGGCGTCTGCAGTTTTCTGGGGTGTGGTTATGGAGAAACTGTGTCTCATGGTCCATTTCTATTGTCGCCCCAACGGCCTCCAAGCTATGGGACATAGATAGATAGATCATGCAAGGGATTGTATTCCTGAGAGTAGTTGTCCTTTGAAGATTGAACTGTACCTTTAACATCTATGTGTACCATATCAATAGCCTGAAGTCCAAATGCCTTGGCTACTGAGACCACCTTCTGCCTCGCATACAGGAGTTCTATTCCATCTTGAGACCGCATGGCTCCTACAATAAACATGAAATCAAGTGGTGAATGTTCCAGCTAACAGACTTCTACAGAATGGTAAAACAACAAATAATATGATACCACCAAATTCACCATGGGTAATCACATGGGTAATATTACCTCATAAATGAAGAACATCCTGTTTTCTATTAAAACAGGTGGCACACTATAGATTATACTTGTAACTTCTACAAGTATAGGTGATGTGTACTTATTTGAAGATTATAATGAAGTACTGTCATATGTGCCATAATGTTGACATCATAACATTATTAACCTTTTTTTTGTGTACTATAATGTAGCACATCAATGTTTGTTCCTTAGAATAGTTAAGTACGTAACTTGTGGTCATAGGTAAAAAGGGCCAAAACAGCGCTAAGGCAAATTTCGACTTACAAGTAACTTTAATTCTAAAATTTGACTATAATCCCATTACCGGTATCTAAATGAAAAGTAAATGTAACGTCCCTTGTAATGCAAACTCTCAGCTACAACGTAATAAATTTTGGAAGAAAATCTAGTAGAAACAAGCGAGACACTGTCAAAGGAACACTGACAATATGACAGCATTAATTAAAAATAGAAAATCTTACTTTAAATTGCAATATGATAATGTGTTAACCTCTGTTAAGTAAAAATGATGCATGAAATCACATCTACACTTCAAGCCCTTTCAGAATATGCAATAAAAATGGGGGTCACCGGCCATGTTGAGGAGCTATAGCAGATTAAATTTGACCACCTGTATAGCAAGACTACATTTTGTTGAATGTGTACTCAAGTAACCTGTACATAAAGACCACCTGCCCATAAAGACTGCTTTGTCTCCCTTGTGACTGTCTTCCTTGAGTGGTCTATATAGAAAAGTTGCACTGTAGTTGAAAGAGAGATATCTGCACAAACACCAACGATAAGTGTTAAATATCTGTGCAAAGCCAATTTTTCATGTCAATTTTAAAGAAACCTATACTTATATATACCATACAAGGTAGCATAGTCTACAGACAAAGAGCCTGAACATTGAAAACTGATGAGAATATAATAACCCATAGCGTATTGAAAGAGATACTTGTGGCATGGCACATGCATGCTCACTCATGGTTTAATTCATAGAGCTCCAAATAGTATCTTCCAACATACAACCTCAATGGGAGGGAACTATTCGGTGCTCCGTGATTCAGACCTCTGAATGAGCACAACTTCCTTTGACGCAACTATCTCTACTGTACTAACTATGGAATACCCTATCAATCATAAATCATGCCTAGAAAGTTTAATAGCTTGAGTAAATAATGTGCTTTACCAGGGCTCAACACTAACAGGTACCTGGGACACATAGGCACCCAAAATCTAAGTCCGGACCCCCCAAATTTTGAAGTCTCTACATATAGTGATGTGCATACAGTGTAAAAAAGCTCAATCCGGACTCCCTTCCTAAAAGTTAACCTGTTGAATCCCCGGGAGTGTTTCACAAAGACTAAGATCGAATTTAAGTTGGACTTAAATATGGCAGGCCGTTCATGCCACTGTTTGCTCTCACCATTATGATCGTTAGATAATATTTTTCCCTTTAATAATGAATTATAAAAAAATATAAATTCTGTAGATTTGTGACCATGATTTGGACGTCCCTTGAGAGACCCATGCCAGTAAATGGTGAGAGCAAACAGTGGCATGACGGCCCGCCATATTTAAGTCCAACTTAAAGTCGATCTTAGTCTTTGTGAAACACTCCCCTGGATTCATTGATACCCATAGGCTTAATACAGGGAGCACCCGGTTCCAGTAAGCAATGGGTTGATCGGGATCCCTGGCTATACCTCACCTATATTAGCACAGTAATCATCAGAACCAAAGACCACACCATCCAAAGAGAAAGGTTCAGAGTCAAACAGCTCCATGGCCTCACTGATGATCTCTGGTAATCTCAATAGAGCAATGGCACTCTCTGCATAGATGATAATCTTGAGTGGTGAGTCACATCTCTGTCTCTCAATTTAGACTTCAGCTGCCTCACCAACTGCAGAGGAATAAAAGATTTCAAGTTTACCATTCTCTGAATAAACTGACCATCAAAATGGGATACTCCGTCTAACTTACAAGTAGGTAATCATGTAACAAATGACCTGACTGTCATTTATAATAGCCAACTATCATGGTTTCTGAATTCTTACGATCTGTTGAATTTATCAAAAATTTCTTGCAAAATAGAACACTGGATAAATAAAACATGAAGATATCAAAATAGGAAATTTGAATCATTTCTTTATAAATACATTGTTTCATATTATTATTATTTGTTGTTGTCGTTGTTAGTCTTTTAGAGGTTTATGTTTCATGTCAACTATAACAATTTTTTTTTTACTGGGTTCATTATGATGTTACTGCTCTTTTAACAAGGCACTGGAATCTTTATCAAGTCAAACATATTGTCTTGTGCTTTGGTAGACGATACTGATTACTTTATAACAAACAAGATATAGAGCGTAATCACACCAACAGCTTTACAACCATTGTCAAAACCCCCTTCCCACTCTTTTTTTTGGGGGGGGTCCATCTGTGTAACTGACAACTGCATCTGCAGATTACACAAACATGAATGCACAAAATCTTTGTAAATCTCTCCTTTTTCACTTCAACAAAGTCAAATTTATGGCTGTTCTTTTTCCAGTATTCCTCAAGTACCTTACCCAGTAAATATGTTCCACTGAATCCACCTTAGGAAAGAAGAGAGTGTCTGGTAGTCTTTGAGCCTTGAGGATTGTTGTCAGGTCATCTTCTGCAAACCCACTCTCCATTGAATTGATTCGGACGGCTACATCAGTAACCAGGGGTAGATCTAAAGTATCCAGCATCCGACATACCGTTTCTCTGGCATCTGCCTAAAGGTTGCAATTATATGATTTCAGGTATAAAAAAATCATGAGAAGAGAAGAAGAGAAGAGAAGAAGAGAAGAAGAAGACATCAAAATCTGTCTTGATTTCTGAGTCAGGTCTACACATGTTAGGATGCTTTGAAATACTCTGGGCATCTTTTCATGAACTTACTATGAGGACAAGTTTGCCAAAATCCTATTGAAATTCATGAGTGTTCATTTCAATGGATGTTGGTGTTGAGTTCAGCGTTATATGGCAATCAGTCAAATTTGACTATTATCACCAACAATGAAAACAAGGGAAACGCTCTTGGCGGTCTCGCCTGCATCACGCAATTCGATATGATGAAAACTTGAGGTTGGGACATTATTTCTGGGCAGGGTGGCCCATTAACAGGCCCACCAAAATGAAATCCTTTGAATATAATCATCATTTTTAAATGAATATTGACAAAGATTCATCAGAAGAATTATTTACTAATATCTGGACCAAGATTGATAACTTTAATGAAATATGAACAAATAACAAAAATTGATTTCTTAATTCTCATATTAAGTTGTGAAAACATAATCCAAGTCTACGGACCTAAAATGACCTTTGACCTTGACTTTGTGACCTGGAATTTGTGTTAATGATTTGTGATACTTGATAACCCTTGGGTACAAGTTTCATGGAATTTGAACAAAAATTTTTGAAATTATGCTAACATTTCAAAATCTTGATGTTGATGCCACAACAAAGTTAAAGTTTGCAGACCTGAAATGACATACATGTATGACCTTGGCTTAGTGACCTGAAATTTTACTCACATGATGGGGGATACTTGATAACCCTTTAGTCCAAGTTTCATTGAATAGGACCTTATACTTTCAATATTATATAAAAAATCCAAAATTTAACCTTAGTTAGGTTAAGTTTTTGATGTTGACGCCGCCGCCGCCACCGAAAAAGTGGCGCATATGTCTCGCTTTTTGCTACACAGGCGAGACAAAAACAAAAACAATATAGTCTATGAACTTTAATTATAACAAAATCACCTCTTTCTTTTATCATTTTTTTTTGGTTTCCCTGTATTCTTGTCAGGGTTTTTATGAATATTATCATTAATAAAAAGATTATGGCAATCTTGTACTTATTTATTATTACTTTATTAGGGTTTCATTAAATGCTGCCCTGCCATGATCTCTTTCTATATAATTATAAAGGAATGACATTCAATGATCACTTAAAAAAACATAACTGGCATCTTCATGGAACTCAAATTCTTTTATTTCAATGTAATTCTAATTGCAGCATTGGTGTTTAAGTGTTATTTTACATGGGGATGGCATATCACTTTGCAAGAAGAGGTCACCCATGATGTCAACTAAATGTTGAAATATCAAATGTCCATTTGACCTGAAGGAAAAGTCTGAAGACTAAACATGCTAAAGAAAGTTAAACTAGTTCCAAGGATCAGGAGTTACTACTACTAGTACTACTACTAGTACTACTACTACTACTAGTTCTAACTAATCTAAGACTAGAGTAAGACTATATCTAAGTCAGATTTCAAGTAATGCAAGTTGAACTTGAAATCTGTGTGTTGGCTCAGTCAGTAGAGCGTCCGCCTCACAACCGGGAGGTCGTGGGTTCGAACCCCGGCCGCGTCATACCAAAAGACGTTAAAAGATGGGAGTCGCTGCTAGTGCTACCTTGTTCGGCGTTCAACAATAAGGGGATAGAGCAATGTCGATCTGGCGCTGCTCAGTGGCTGCCGGGCTCACGATCAATTGGGCACAAAGAATTTCCATTTTCGGTTTAATAAAATTTGGAGTGGACTATTAACAGATTATTATTATTATTGTAGTGACGCAGCCCGAGCCGTAATGGCTCTTACGTAATGGGCGTGCGGGCAACGCGTTTGGCGACACTTGCCGACGTGTCAGGTTAGTGGGCCTGGGAATAATCAGATTTGAATTGAACTGGACGAAGAGCACACCTGCCTAATCCAGTTCCCAGAGAAGCCTCTTAGTCATACATCGTATATGACATAGCTTCCAGCATCAAACGGAGCTCCGTCGCCGTAGTTTCTACGACCGCCAGAGCACCAAGACGATAGTTTATAGTAGGATTAACCCTTTATTATAGTATTCCCCCTTAATTAGTAGTAGATCTAGTTAAGCGCAATAGATATTTCTTGTACCGCTCGCCACCACATTATTATAGAATCTACTTACTTCAAGTTAAAGTGTTCACGTTACCTTCTTATTGACTGCAACTCCATCTTCACACTCCATCACTGCACAGTCAACTTTCAGATCAGTCAATTTCTTTAACATCTTCTCGCTATGGGCTGGTACATACAATACAGCACGTCGAGGTGTTTGGGAGCTCACAACCTGTTCATTACTGCCAGTGGTAGTTGAGCATTGTCGACTAGTACTGACAATCGAGCGGTTCTTCACCGCATTCTCCCCCGGAATCCAAGCGCTCTCTGTCAAGTGCCGTCCCGTACACCTCAACAAGCTTCGCGCAGTCCGTAACATGTTTTTTCTCTATCTTGACACAATTTTCAATTCACAGACTTTGAGACGTGATACTGCATGTGAGTTGTATGGCAGAAACGGTGTCATAAATTTGTTTTTCTTGGGAATGCTTGATTAGAAACACTCGCAGGATCAGACAAGAATTTCTCGGCCGTCGTCAGCTGCGCTGTGAGCATATACAGCGCGCGCCGATTGATGGCGTCCTTGTCCGGCCGGACTTTCTGGAAAAAAAGAGGGGCACCTTCAAAAGAAAACGTCAAAGTGAAAATGTACCATTTTTATACCAAAACGCAGGGGCGGCAAAGGGCACCTACAAAGGGAAATCTCAAAGCGAAAATATACATTTTTGTAGACATTGGTATATACCCCTACATTGTGATTACATTATCAGGGATGATTTCACTATATGGTTCACTTTATATACCATACAAGATATTGCTTACGCATCATACTTTGCAGTTGGGTGTGATGGTCTGAAAAGTTATTTGCGAGCGAGGCAAAATTTTAAGATTTGTGAGGTCGCAGTGCGAAAAATTACATCTTATAAAGAGGAAAAAACCCAATCCTGATGGGGTTATAAGCACATTCTCATAACGGAAGACTGAAAAGACCTTTGATAAGTAACATAAGTATATCATCTATAAATGCGTGCGAGCGTAGCGAGCGAGCTTCGTGGTAAATTGCTCTTAGTCACTTAAAATTAGGGGCGATGAGAGGAAAGGGGACACTTATCAGAAAAGAAAAGGAGCATGTATCAAAGAACAAAGAGTAATTATCAGAGGTGAAAAAGAGGCACTCACCAGGGATGAAAAAAGTCACTCATGACTAATAGGAAATGGGCATTTTTCGACGGAAAAGGAGACCCCGGCAAGATTTTGATAGGGGCATTTATAAGATGTGAAAAGGGTCATTTACCTGAGATGAAAAGGAGCATTTATGAAAAGGGTAAGGGGCTCTTTTTGTCTTAATGGGGGCACTTATCAGGAAAAGGGGCACATGTGAAAATATAAGGTGCGCTTATCCGAGTTAAAATGGGGGTAGTTATCAAAAGGGGAAGGGGCACTTGTTAAAGTAAAAGAGGCACCTCTCAGATTTGAATAGGGCAATTATCAGACGTGAAGGGGCACTTATCAAAAGTGAAAAGGGACACTTCTCGTACCTGAAAATGGGCACTTACTAGAGATTAAATTAAATTAATAGGGGCACTTGTCAAAGTAAAAGGGGCACTATTCTTATGTAAAAAGGGGAACTTTTTACAAAGTTAAAGGGGCACTTTTCCTATGTAAAAAGGGGCACTTTTCGGGTACTTGAAAAAGTGGGAGGGCATTGTGCCCCTGCCCCCGGAGGGCCGCCTCTGCCAAAACGTACGACCATTCGGTACAAGGTCGGACAATCAGACTATTACTTAGGTGATTGCAATCACTTATGTCGATTCGACAACTAATGGCCGGTCGTTATTTTCAGGCTCAAACCCTTTCGTTTAATTTAAGGGAACGGTTCTAAATAAGTAGGCCTCATGGCCTATATTCATGGGCGTCAATCCTAGGGGGGACGGGGGGACACGTCCCCCCACGAATTTTCAGGTGGTGAAATGTCCCCCACCATGTTTTGTCAGAAAAGAAGTTCTTTAATAATTTAATGTAACGTCAAACGCGCGAGAGGGTGGAAACTAAATTCAGACAAAGATTAAGAGTCGAGAACGGTAGAACGAATCATCTTTTTTCTCTAATAATTACCTCACAGCTTCCGCGCTTCGCGCGGGAGGGGGGAAACTGAATACAGACAAGGATTAAGAGTCGAAAACGGTCCCACGAATCGTCTTCTTTCTCTATAATGTAATGAAACGTCAAAAGATAAAAAAGACAATAAATGAACCGGTCACCAATGAAAGTACATGCCGTGAAACAGAATAACTAGATAGAGAGAGAGAGAGTGTGTAGCGACATAACGTGGTATAACTTTGAAAGTAACTGTAAAGGTAGGCCCTAACATGTAATGTGTCCCCCCAGCTCAAACTCGGATTGACGCGCCCCTGCCTATATTGTCTTTCAAATGCCGTTGGAATTTAACCTTTTCATTTTTTTGACCAGCAAATGAGACATAATTATACCTTAAAGACATTAAAGCCTATCCGCACGAGTTTGGCCAGGAGGGATAAGACCTCCCTGCATCGTCACTGACAGGTGGTTAATATCTCATCAAATCAGCAATCAATAATAAGAAAAGGTGAACATGGGGACCAATGGTCACCGATTATTAGGCATTGTTTAATGCCATATAGAGGTGCAGTGGCCGGGGCTTTAAAGGGAGTGTAGCACGGCAAATACTGGTTAACGCCATCTACGTCTAATTCTTTTGGACAACTGCACGTAAGCGAAGGGACTTGATTAGGGACTTTTAGATTTTACACGACGAGAACGTGGACTGCCACGGTGACATCCTTTTAACTAATTTAAGGTAATGTGACGTCCTTTTAAGGCACTGCCGGGCACGGGCCAGTGCCTTGAAAGAATGGCACACGTTGCAGTCCACTACGTCGACGTGCAAATCTAAAAGTCCCTAGTAACGGTGGTCAGCGACTTAATTTATCTACATGGTCAGTGCGCGCTAGCGTTCGCGATCACAGACCGAAGTTCTCCTCACGCTTCGGTTTCGCGTATGTCGCACGCACGTATGGCAAGCCGTTTTAACATTTATTCATATTTCTTGATATCAAGAATTCTATTCTTGATATCAAAAAATGAATTCTTGATATCAAGAATCGAATTCTTGATATCAAGAAATCGATTTCTTGATATCAAGAATTCAATTCTTGATATCAAGAATTACCATTGCTTTACAACGTAAAATTATTTCTTGATATCAAGAATTCATTTCTTGATATCAAGAATTTAATTCTTGATATCAAGAATTCGATTTCTTGATATCAAGAATTCGATTTCTTGATATCAAAAAATGAATTCTTGATATCAAGAATTGTTATAGTGAATGATTTCGAACGCAAAAGTATAACACGAATTCATACTGAGCGCGCCGTTTTAACATTTATTCCTATTCTGATTTCGAACGCAAGAGTTGTGCAGGAATTCATCCTGCCTGACCGGTGCGGTGTGGGTTGTCGAAAGTCAATGTATCGCGAGAATTCAACTGATGCAAGAATTCATGTTGCCAGTTTGCAGTGCATTTACCGTCTCTGTAATATTCCTTGTAGAAACATTCCCTGTTCAAACATATGTTTATTTAGACCATTGGTTAAGGTTACATTGAAAATGTTTGATGCGATTTTTTTCCACTTTAATTACTTGTATAAAACATACAAAAACGCATCTTTAAAAAACGTAAAACGGCAACATATCACGAAATCATTTCGTGATATGTACGTTGCCGGTTTACATTTTTTTTTAAAGGACGCGTTTTCATTATAATGTATTACAATTACAAGTAATTGAACTAGATCTATAATATAATCACACAGTTTTTTTAGGGGGCATTATAATATTGCTTTAAAAAAACATGGCTAAACAGGACCAAAGAAATATTTTCTGCAAGGATATTCACGTAGACATTCAATGCACTTCAAACTGGCAACCTAGCTATCTCGTAATGACCCCACCTTGCAGCTCTGCGTGAGAGGTGGCAGCTGTACTCTTCATCATCTTACGTAATAGTGTAACCAAAGTCTTACTGGGGCTCTGCCTGAAAGGAAATGAGAAGTAGGAAATATATATTTTACTTGTTTTAAGATATCTTCATGTCCAAAAGTCACTTATAATTTAGATGAAGACCATAATGAAAGTTCGAACGAAGCAAAATGACTAAGAATTGGCGATATAACAACAATTTTAATTGTGAAAATTAGCACTCTCCTTTCCTCTCTCCCTCTATCATGCTTATCTCTCTCTCCCTCTCTATCACCCCGTCAAGTTCTCGGCAGGGGGATTACATTGTATAGCGCTAGTGTTATACTTTAGGCTTAATTAGCTCTTTAATTAAACGACGAGTTTTCGTCATGTCAGGATGAATTCCTGCACAACTGTTGCGTTCGCAACACATCTCGTAATGATTTCTTGCTCAACTTTTGCGTTCGAAATCAGAACAGGAATAAATGTTAAAAAGGCGCGCTCATGCAATACTTGAGTTCGAAATCATTCACTATAACAATTCGTGATATCAAGAATTTAATTCTTGATATCAAGAAATCTAATTCTTGATATCAAGAAATCTAATTCTTGATATCGAGAATTCGATTTCTTGATATCAAGAATCTTATTTCTTGATATCAAGAATCTTATTTCTTGATATCAAGAACTGAATTCTTGATATCAAGAAATCGAATTCTTGATATCAAGAATTGAATTCTTGATATCAAGAATTACCATTGGTTCACAACGTAAAATCATTTCTTGATATCAAGAATTCAATTCTTGATATCAAGAATTCAATTTCTTGATATCAAGAAATGAATTCTTGATATCAAGAAATGAATTCTTGATATCAAGAAATAATTTTACGTTGTGAACCAATGGTAATTCTTGATATCAAAAAATATGTTTAAATGATAAAACGGCTTGCCATACGCACGTGAATAGGGACTTTTAGATTTGCACGTCGACGTAGTGGACTGCAACGTGTGCCATTCTTTCAAGGCACTGGCCCGTGCCCGGCAGTGCCTTAAAAGGACGTCACATTACCTTAACATGATGTCACCGTGGCAGTCCACGTTCTCGTCGTGTAAAATCTAAAAGTCCCTACTTTTTGCTGCGGCCGCGTCGTCCGTAGTCGTTATACCCGATTGGCGCCGAGTAGGGCCACGGGAAAGACACATAGTCTCGTCATGCTACACTCCATTTAACAGACGCGACTCTATCTATCTTGTAAAAGTTCACTGCAATTAGGCCCGACAAACTATAGGGGTTCTGAAGTTTGAGTGCCCCCTCCCTTACCACTCCCCGGAAAAAAGAAGAAGAAGAAAAAAATGAAGACGAAGAAGGAGATCGAAGGAGAAGAAGAAGAATTAATTTACGCCCCCAGGACCCGAAGAACTTTGATTTTACCCACACTGTCTTATACTGGGCCTATATCGTTAAACGTTGACCCGAGTGGAAGAAGAAAATAGAGAAATGTGATAATGGGAGGTTGATGCAAAATTTGAGATATATATCCATGCATAAGCAATTCAAGTCAGTCATGATGCGCGATGTCAATAACTATAATAAATTAAATTTCTCCATTCGTTGCATACAATAGTAGACCAGTCAAACATAACAAAGTCTTTAGAAAAAGATTCCATGGCATTTTAGGGGTACTGCATGGCATCCATGCTAAAACTCTTGCAAAATACTAAGGCATAATTAATAGATGCCACGCGTTTTTTTGATAAAACAAATAATATTTTTGGTTCAAAATTTGAAATAATGTAAAAAATTACTTTAACAATTACGACTATATAAAGAATTACTTTAACAATTACGAATATGTATCATCTGATAAAGACATTTCAATTGATATAATTTTCATTATGAGTTTGGAGTAAAAACTGTTTGATATACATTAGAATGTTGGATATTACACACATAATGCACTGCAAATTCGTTGTGTAACGTTGTGTAATAACTTTACACAACATTGGGTAGTTCACTCCTTACACAGGGGTTGTAAGGACCTGGTGTGTATAAACAAATTATATAACTTTACACTGCAAACTCGTTGTGTAAAGTTGTGTAATTTTATTTTACCCTGTGTAAGGAGTGAACCACCGAACGTTGTGTAAAGTCGTAACACAAAGAATTTGCAGTGTACATATTGTATGGCGCAATGAAACATAAAAGTGTGATTTACTCAGAATAAGGGGTTATAAAAGTAATTGTATTTCACCGTTTTTTACACACCATAAATATCTAATAAACATATAATCTATGTTGATATGCCACACACACAGAAAAGAAATGATCAGATATGTGATGTTTAAGTCATTTTGTTATCCCTAATGAATTGACGTCTTTTTACAGGACGCGCATTTTGAGTGGAAACACAGTACATGTGCCGTATAAACTTTATAATAATGGCAATTTCCACATAATAAGCAGTGTTAATAGTCCATGGACCAAAAAGGCACCCACCCCCTGAGTCCCAATCTTAAAGGCATTTTTTAACAATGCCAAGTCTGAGATGCATGGCCCTACCAGGCATGGCCCTACGTGTTATCAGCGTCTGTGATATGGTGTAATATTGAAGCCCTACACAAATTGCGTTTCAAAATGATCATGAAGTGCCTCAAAAGAGTAAAAATCTTGAGTGACCAGTTTTACCATAAGCTACTCATTTTCCCCAATAGACTGTAGTGTTATGAAACTTGATAATCAGACGGGCGATCGGCTTGTAAACGTCATGGGATTCCTGACTGACCTAAAGGTTTATAATCAAGTTTGCAGCATGAGCTAAATCCAGGATTTTGTTTCAGAATCTGAGGCAAGGATACCAAATCCCTTTAAATGATATGTTCCGTAAGTGAGAACCCTTCCCTATCAAAATTTGCTTGTTGGCCCTAAATTTGTGGTGGATGTGGTTAAAAACACATTGTAAGTATGTCAATATCTTTGTTTATCTTTCTGTTTTGAATTTGAATTTGAATTTTTGATGTGACCACTAAGGCTGAGAACATTAGAATTTTAGAAAATGTCATATATTTGCTAATTTAAGTTAAAAACACATTGTAAGTATGTCAATATCTTTGTTTATCTTTCTGTTGGCAATGAAATAAATACGAATTGAATTGAATTGAATTGAAATATGTATTTAATAAAACAACAACAACAACAATAAAAAAAAGCCAGACTACAGG
The DNA here is from genome assembly GCA_037976565.1 of Mesocentrotus franciscanus. NCBI lineage: Eukaryota > Metazoa > Echinodermata > Echinoidea > Camarodonta > Strongylocentrotidae > Mesocentrotus > Mesocentrotus franciscanus. The sequence goes on from CP137671.1 coordinate 1,587,883, forward strand.
ATAGATAGATAGACTTACCTTACGGTGAAAACTAGGACGTGTCAATATCACAAAAACGCGATGTAATAATGATAATACTCTGTATTCATTTAATATAGCGCCTGATACATCTGCATGCGCCGTTGATCGGTCGCTATTATTGATCCCTACTCTTGCTTTTCAAAATAAGCAGAAAAAGTATGAAAATTCTGATCACACGACTGTGAAATTTTGTCTACTTTATCTAGGGTATATACTGCTCTTCCTGCGGACCCTGCAATTGTTATTACCCCATCGTTGACAGGTATACCTGGCTCGAGAGGGGATATGTGGGTAAAACACCTTGCCCAAGGATGTAAGCAGTAGCACTGAGCAAGGAACAAACCTTTTGTATGAGAGTCAAGAGTCCTCACCAATATACCACAATGCTTTATAATGTTTTTTTGGATATTCAGAAGCTGATAAATAACGTTTTGGCATTGTTTTAAATCTAATTATCAACATTATCTGCAGCCTTCATGATGAAGGGCAATTAAAAAAAAAGTGTTTCCAACTTGTGTTCGAGGATTTAGCAGAGAGGGAGGAAGAAGTGAATCTTGTCACTATTAATTAACGACGTTGTATATACCGGTTTTCCCGTCTATTTTTTAACACTTTTTCAATCAATTTCATACTTTTGTCATTCAAATTTGTCCAGAAACTTTATAATCTTGCACGTCTCATAGGCTATTCAATTTTTCTTTGGCCAGTCAATCATTTTTTAGCTCTGTCCAATCAGTTTCATCATTTCGCATACAATTTTGTCAAAATCAAATCAAGTTCGTCATCATCGGCTGCCATGATCACAATTATGAGTTCTTCATATACCATTTCCAATGTTTACAAGACAATATCATTTTTGTCGATCATAGGGAAAAGCAATCTTAGCAATGATTGTTGCTGAATTTTAGCAACAATAATTGTTCGCCATTGCTGCTCTTTAATACAACCATGACATTGAGTGGAAACTTAATCTTTCGGAACTCATGATAATCCGTTTTTACAGTCGATTCCATTCGGTTGATTCCACTGTTCGCAGGATTTAGCAGAGAGAGAGAGAGAGAAGATTGATTGATTGATTCATTTTTATTCGACAAGCTTCCTACATACAACAATATACAGGAATAACAGATCAAAATTAGGTCAGCTTGAACAGGATAACCCACGAAAGCTCGAGAGCTTATTTCCAGTGGGGTCCCCTACAGACATGTACAACATTAATAAGTTAAAATAGTAATATTTACAGTCAGATAAGAAAAAGAAAAAATATTAAAGATAATAATAATAACAACGTTAAACTGATGATAAAAATGGTAATAAGAACAAGAAGAAAAAGAAAAAGGAGAAGAAGAAAAAGAGGAAGAGGAGGAGGAGGAGGAGGAGGAGGAAGAAGATGAAAATAATGATGAATTTGTAGAATTTCTAAAACGTACAAAAACATAATTATATACAAAATGTAAAAGGCAGAAGAATACAAATTTCAATCATATAACATGTCATTCGTTTCTCTTCTCTGACTCTCAAGTATTAGGTATTCCTTTAATTTCCTCTTAAAGTGAGCATAGTTTTCTATTTCCTTTATACCATTGGAAAGGGAATTCCAATGTTTTATGGCATTGTAATAAAACGAATTTCCAATACTACCTACTCTTTCTGGTAAGTTAAAGTTGAATCGGCTATTTCTTGTATTATAATCATGTAAGTCAGTAACAAGATCGAAGTTGGATCGAATATAATGATTCGACCTAGTGTGATACATTTTATGCACGTGATGCAATACGAGTTGTTTTGATCTTTGGTTGACTTTAAGAAAACCAGCTTTAGAAAGTTCGCTGTAGCCAACATGAGTTCTTGGACCAGAAGAGTTGATGAATCTCACCATTTTGTTCTGTTTAATCTTCAACTTCTTTTGATCTGACTTGTTTATGTTACTATACCATGCAGGGTTAGCATAGTCAAATAAACATTGAATAAGAGCAAAACAGAGTGTACGTCTTGCTTTTAAGTCCATACAACTTTGATATCTGTACAAAAATTTCAGACGAGAATTTGCTTTTTTTTTACAACTGATTCTACTGAAAATGAAATTGCGCTAGCCAACTCAATGCCTAAATACTTCACAGATTCTTTTCTCTTGATTACTTGATTATTGTGTGTCACTTTGAATTCAAATGACTTTTTAGAACTACTTTTAATACAAAACAAAATGCTTTCTGTTTTTCCCAAGTGTAAAGAAAGCTTATTATCAGTCATCCAATCGACACACGTAGACAGTTGTTCACTAAGCTTTTCCTCAATATATTTAGGGTTAGGATTTGAATAGAGTAGTACGCTGTCATCTGCGTACAATAATAGTTTAAAGTGTTTTATACAAATACACATATCATTGATATAACTTGAAAATAGTTAGGTCTTTGGAAGGGGGGAGTTTGTCTACTAATTTGGCAGCCACATTTGTGAAATGAGAATTGAATTCACTAGCGATGGCCATCTTATCATGACATAATTCCCCATCAATTGTAATGACAAATTCTTGTTCTTTTCGCTTCTTATTTTTTAATCCTAAGCATTTTAGATTCTGCCAAAGCCTTTTCGAATCTTGTTTATTTTCTTCTATCTTGTTTTGTAAGTAATCTTAATATATTTCTTAATACTCTGTATCTTTTATAGAGCGTCTCATCTTTTGCTCTTTTCCTCATTTTTGATATACTATATTTCTCTCTTGAATTAGGGAAAGAATATCTTTAGTCACCCAAGTTCCTGATCTTTGTTTTATTCTAATCCGTTTCAGTGGCGCTATCATATTCAAATTTGAGATAAAAACATGTTGAAATATTGACCATGCCTCATTTACATCTGTGCAGTCAGTTATTCCTGACCAATCAACAGCAGATAGTTGAAGATTAAAAGTCTATTCTGTATATTTTTCATGGATCTGATATCATTAGTCCTGTGATGACCTATAGCCAGTCTAATATTTTTCCGTGTACAGAAAGTAAAAGAATGGTCGCTAATACCTAGATCAATTACACCACTTTGACTTATTTTGTTTTCTTTGCTACAACCAACATGATCCAGTAGAGAAGAACATGTAGGTGTAACGCGCTTTGCCTCTTTAATGAGTTGACTAAACCCGTGAAGACTCAACAAGTCAAGTTAAGTCAATGTATCAAGAATATCGGACAATTTCTCGATAAACAAATTGTGTTTTGAAGGTCGATACAGAACGCCAACAACAATTGGTTTTGATCTTGGTATAAGCAAATTTATCCACAGGGATTCCGTATCTCCAGTACTTATATCATCCATAATATTAAATGCAATATCTGTTCTGATACAGAAACATACACCACCTCCGGAGCCAGAGGATCGATCATGGCGTATGATTTTATATCCGTCTATTTCAATTTCTTCATCAGAATTATTTAACCATGTTTCAGTGAAAGCAATAATAGATAGCCCTTTTCTTTTAAAGCGAATATTTTCACGCTTAACGACGTTGTATTATTATTCTATATTTGTTCATCGTCTCTACAATGCTATTTGAATGACAATAAACAATTTGTTTTTAACGTAAGGCTTCATTGGAGAAGTTTCAATAAATATTGTTGTAAAGAATTTTTAGGGTTGTACCCAGCAGATATTTTTTCTTGACTTTTTTTCAATTACAAGATCGAGAACACGACCATAATCTACTGGGTGCAAGCCAAACAAAATTCTTTACAACAATAAACAACTAGCGTCACATGGCAATCACATGGCAGTTAAATTTATTAGTACCTGGTTTAATAATGTTAAAGAAAACTGAATTTAAACCCCAGACCATACTCTCTCTGTTGCTCTCGCAATGCGATTGGAGAAATGCTCCAAAGCTACGTCACTGACTCAGAACATTATCTTTTTTTTTTTTTATTCCAGACAGTAGGTTTTTCAAGTAAAAATACATAACCTTGGAAAAAAGCAACGAAGTAAAGATTTTTGTTAAAACTACTGTTTCAAGTTTCAAGTTCAAGTTTCAAGTTTCAAGTTTTATTTGTTCCACATTTTACAAAAAATATAGACATACATATAAAATAAAAATTATACAATACATGTAGTATATATGAGCACGTCTCAATAATTCTCAATTCATATAATAGAATGAGTAGAATGTGAGGAACCTATCAAAAGCTGTTTCCACCCACCCAGGTGTTAAATGGGTACCCGGTAGGATGCGACCGTCATTGTTGGTCAAACAGTTTTAGAGCGTCAAGTAACGCCTGGCTGGAATGCTCCCCAGGGAGTGGAGATTGTGCACAAAGTGTGTGCGGGCAAGCACTGAATCCAATGACCGGGGAAATAGTACAGGGGCGGATCCAGCCGGCGGCAAGGAGGGGCCTAAAGGGGCCCACTTCGTGTGAAAATTTGAAAATCGTGCCTGCCGATTTTTCGCTCAGTGGGGGTAGTGAGCACAACTTTTTTTTTTGGGGGGGCACCCGAAAAAAAAATTTCCCTACGGGAAGGGTATATATTTTTCACCACCACCCCTTGGGCGCCAGGAGGGGCCCATCTTCTATTTTTTCGAAAAAGGGTGTTTTTACCTGTTTTTTTTTGCTAGGGGAGGGGGCCCGGGCCCCCGGCCCTCCCTGGATCCGCCACTGAAATAGTATATCTGTAAAGCGCTTAGAGACATTTGTATTAAGCGCTATATAAAAGCTGAATATTATTATATTTCCCAGGTTTGCAATCGACTGATCTCTCGAAGTGCATGATTTACTACAGTGATGATGAAAATGAGAAATTTTCGACATCGCTGCTCTGTAATAATTTATGACCATTGCATAAACTAGCAAATAACTCTTTCAGGACTTATGACAAATTCGTTTTACAGTACTGTTGATTCCACTGTTTGGATGATTGAGCAAAATGAGATAGAAGTGAACATTCTCACGATTAACGACGACGTATTATCATTATTATTTGTTCATTGTCTCTACAATGCTATTTGAATATTTTCATGAAAATGTACGATACTGTTGGTATTATGTTAATGCATGGTAGATAAATATAATGATCATTAGTACGTACCGGGTTTAATAATGTAACGAAAAACTGAATTAAACCCAGGGTCATACACACACACTCTCCCCCTCTCTCTCTCCGTCCTTGCCTTCCTTTTCCCCTCTCTCACTTCCTTCTCTCCATGAAGTATGTAATGGGCATGTGTATAATTATCTCGATCATAGAGAAAATAATCACTAATCGCTGAAAAGATCCTTCTTCTTTCTCTTCTTCTTCTTCTTCTTTCTAGTAGTAGTAGTAGTAGTAGTAGTAGTAGTGGTAGTAGTAGTAGTTGTAGTAGCAGTAGCAGTATAATATAGGTTTTCCCGCCCAATTTCATCAGAGTTGCACTCGAATTCATGAATATCAAGTTCGAACGATTTTCGTCAACTCTCTGCTCTCATGGTTCATTTTCATTCTTTGAGCATACAATTTCGTTTTATATCATTCCTTAAAATTTGTTTTCGTTCAATTTAGAGAGAAATCCATTCAATTACATTTATCAGGCCTAAAAAAAAAATGTTGTATTGCCCTTTAGGTGCCAAAACATGGGTCGGTCGGTCGGAAATCTTTTTTTTTTCTCTCCCTCTTTGGGCTGATATTTCTCAGTTTTGAATGCTTTAGAATATATTTTTTCAAAAAAACGGTAAAAAAGCCGACCTTAGATGTCAAGATTTTTGGGTCGGTCGCAAAGGGCAATACAATATCTTTTTGTTTAGGCCTAAGCAGGGCTCCCACTTAGCCGAGTTGGAGCCTCGAGTTAGGGCGAGCTGGCGCGAGCTTGAACTCGCGTGAACTAGCTTGAAATTTACTAATTTGCATGATATTTGCATGGGTGATCTACGACGCAACATCGAGTTTTCTACGATGGATGTACGAGTGAACCGCGCGCAATACGAGTCACGCGAGTTCGGTTTGAGTTGCGATGACCTGTGTACGACTTGTACCGATCTACCAACGAGTCATCAAGATCTTTTAACGAGTGATAAGAGTTTTCTACGAGTCATATGTGATCAAGGGGCGGGAAATGCATGCACCCTTTTGGCCAGGGGCGGCCAAGCGACTTTCAAAGTGGGAGGGGGGGGGGGCACCAAGAAAAAAAGGCACTCTCTGGAGAGAAAAAGGGCAACTTCAAAGGGAAATCTCAAAGCGAAAATATAGTATGTTTTAGACGTATTTGGTATATACCCCTACAATGTGATTACGTTATCATGGATGATTTCAATACATGTTTCATTTTTTACACAGTACAAGATATTGCTCAAGCATCCTACTTTGCACTGAGTTGGATGTGATGGTCTGAAAATTAATTTGCGAGCGAAGCGACTGTGGAAAATATTTAAGATTTGTGAGGTCGCAGTGCGAAAAATTACATCTTATAAAGAGGAAAAAAACCCAATCCTGATGGGGTTATATGCACATTCTCATAACGGAAGACTGAAAAGACCTTTGATAAGTGACATAAGTATATCATCTATAAATTTGAGCGAGCGTAGCGAGCGAGCTTTAGGGGGATTCGAGGTGCTCTCAGTCGCTTGAAATAAGGGACGCGTTTAATGATGAGAGGAAAAGGGGACACTTATTAGAAAAGAAAAGGAGCTCGTGCTAAAGTACAAAGAGTAATTATCAGACGTCAAAATGGGGCACTTCTTACACCTTCAAAAAGAGGCACTCACCAGGGATAAAAAGGGGGACTTATGAACATAGGAAATGGGCATTTGTCGACGGAAAAAGGGGGCCCCTATCTGATTTTGATAGGGGCATTCATAAAAAGGGATAGGTCCTTTATTAGAAAGGAAAAGGGGCATATATCATTGTTAAAAGGGAAATTATCAGAGGTGAAAAAAGGAACGTATCGCATCCGAAAAGGGGCAATGACCAAATATTAAACGGGACACTTATAGGAATGAAAAAGTGGCACTTCTAATAAAGAAAAACGTGCATTATTTGAAAGAAAAGGGGTACACACCAGATTTTCAGATTCTAATAGGGGCATTTATCGGAAGTGAAGGGGGCATTTATCTAAAAAAAAAAAAGTAAAATGGAGTAACTTCTCGTACCTGAAAAGGTTCATTTACCAGAGATAAAAAGGGGCATTTATGAGAAAGTGAAGGGCTCTTTTTTAATGGGGGCACTTATAATAAGGAAGAGGGGCACTTATCAGAAAGGAAAAGGGGCACATGTGAAAATATAAGGTGCGCTTATCCGAGTTAAACATGGGGCAGTTATAACAGGGGAAGGGGCACTTCTTACAAAGGAAAAGGTGCACTTGTCAAAATAAAAGAGGCACATCTCAGATTTGAATAGGGCAAATTATCAGAGGTGAAGGGGGCACTTATTAAAAGTGAAAAGGGGCACTTCTCGTACCTGAAAAGGGGCAATTGAAAATGGACACTTATTGCACAGGAAAATGGGAACTTATCGAAGGAAAAAGGGCACTTGTCAAAATAAAAGGGGCACTTATAAGAGGTGAAAAGGGGCAGTGGCACTTTTACAAATTAATAGGGGCACTTGTCAAAGTAAAAGGGGCACTTTTCCTATGTAAAAAGGGATGCATATCCGGTAAATAGTGCCCCCCCCTCTGATTTTGGCGCTCTCCAAAATAAAGATGGATGCCAGAAGCATATTTGCTCGATATCCTGGAGGTGAAACAGGCCAGCTGCCGTATCATGGTGCGCTCGTGATGCTCGCCCTGAACTCTGCTCATGCTCATACGAAACTCGCCGTAAGTCCCCGTACTCGATCTAAACTCGCGTTAATATCGTAGGCAACTCGGCATGACTCGCAGCACGATCGTCGTGCTCGTACTCTACTCTTGGAAACTCGAATAGCACTCGCGTATACTTGAAGGTGGCGAGTTGATACGAGTTATGCAGAGTGCATCGCGAGCTAGTTACGAATTATGGGAGTATATTACGAGTGTAAGCGAATTCACCTCGAGTACCAACGAGTAAGTGAAAGTTTTGAACATGTTCAAACTTTTGGAACTGCTCGCGACTTCGAGGAGAGTCGTGGAGAGTTGTAACGACTTAGCCGAGTTATATTGGCGAGTTATGCCGAGTTGTCGCGAGTTATCCCGAGTTAATACAGGAAGATCTATTCGCGAGTTATTGCGAGTTCCTCTTTGTGGCAACACGCCACAACTCTTCATAACTCGCCAATATAACTCGGCTAAGTGGGAGCCCTGCTATAGGCACACACCTTCGCACTTTGAACGTTCGAAATAAATTAACTTAAACAAGTTCTGTAGTTCTATGTAATTCTTACCGCAAATTTTTTTCATGTCATATTTACTTTTTTTCACTGATTTCGACTATATAATTTCATTTTAATTTTTAAACTTTGATAATGTTTAGTTTAATTATATTTTATATATTTCTTTTCTTTCGAATCATCTCTTCCAGTTTCAATTTAATCCCTAGCAGTATGGATATAACATTTACAGAATGGTCATAACTCATAATTTTGTTACATGTAAGTTAGTACTTATCATGTACTTACTTAAGTTATTATCATGTAAGATATTTCAATATAAGGCAAATGTCCCATTTTAAGGTACATACAGTTTGCATAAATAAATTGATTCAAACAGATGCAGATTGCAAAGAAATTAAAGCCCCACTGTACTACTTGTAGCTACTTGCCTCCTCTATATAGAAAACAATGCCTAAGCGGTGCCTGTTGGTCCCCCATGATCCTCTTTCTCTTGTGTTAATTGAGAGCTGAGTTGATGAGATAACCACCTGTCAGTGACCACGCTAATCCCTCTAATCCCTCCTGGTCAAACTAGTGCAGACGGGCTTTAAACAGTAAAACAAAAAAGACTGCCCAAATGCTATAAATGATTGCCTATTCGTGAATTTGAGTACCTTATCATTCATCAGGGCGGTGCAGGTGCGAATTTGAATGCATTTACGTACTTTTTTAATTTGAACGCGCTTTTTACACGTTTATGTGAGAAAATCATGAAATGGCATGCTAATACAATTAAATTGAATGAACTAGTTGTCTTTTTAAATGTTGATCTCAGTGATCATTCAAATTCGCTCGGAATTGAATGATCGCATCGTTAAATGGGATGCAACTCTGATGAAATTGGGCGGGAAAACCTATAATAGTTATAAAAATAATAATAATAATTAGTATTATTATCATTGTCATTATTATTACTGTTGTTGGTACTATTGTTATTATTGTAATTATTGTCATTGCTATTTTTATTGTAATTCTTATAATAATTCTTCTTCTTCTTATTAAATTAATATCATTATCATCAGCATCATCAGCATAATCATCATTGTCAGTAGTACATGTAGTAGTAGGCCTAGTAGTAGTGGTATCATTCTCATTGTTATCATACTGATATTTTGCAATACAGGTGCCCAGGATTTATTGCCATACTGCATCCAAAAAGTTTACCAAAACTCTCAATTCGATGCTAAAATATTATCAAGAGAAAAAAGAAAAAATTCGAATATAGTTTTTAAAATAAAGTAAATATATAAAAGAATTAAGTACAAAGTAATGTAGAATATAAAATATAAAATATTAATTAAGGTAGAATACAAGATAAAATAATATAGACCAGAATATAAAGTAGACTATAAAGTAGAAAATATCAGCATATATTGCCCCTCATAAATAATATGACATACAAATGAGAGAGCTTCCAGTTACCATGAGGACGATGGTATAAGACTGGATGACGTCAAACAAAGGTCCTGGGTGAAGAGAGGATTCTTTTGAATCAACCATGCCTGGAGCGATGCTAAAGTCTTTTGACTTCACATTCCTGTTTAACAGTACCGACATAGCTACAATGTTGATGGTGAAGAACAAAACAGAGATTCTAGTCACCATGAGGACGATAGTATAAGACTGGATGACGTCAAACAAAGCTCCTGGGTGAAGAGAGGATTCCTTTGAATCAATCATGCCTGGAGCGATGCTAAATGTGTTTGGACTTGACTCTCCTGTTTAACAGTACCGATATGACTACAATGTTGATGGTGAAGAACAAAACAGGGATTCCAATCATTATGAAGACGATAGTATAAGACTGGATGACGTCAAACAAAGCTCCTGGGTGAAGAGAAGATTCCTTTGAATAAATCATGCCTGGAGCGATGCTAAACGTGTTTGGACTTGACTCTCCTGTTTAACAGTACCGATATGACTACAATGTTGATGGTGAAGAACAAAACAGGGATTCCAATCATCATGAAGACAATGGTATAAGACTGGATGACGTCAAACAAAGCTCCTGCATGGGAAAGTGGATCAAGAAACAATCGAAAAAGAATTGCCACTTATAGCTTGGATAAGACAAAATAATAGGCGATGAGTCATCCAGATCTAATCTTTGAGTGCCTAAAGGTTCTATTTGAAAACATCAAAAATATTTTAGAGTAAAACTGAAATAGCTTGTTTTAATTAAGCCCATTATAGTTTGGAAATCCTAGGCAAAATACTTATCACTAAGTTTGCTCCCAAAAAAATGACAGGCTTACCTTTTCGATTTTGTAAAACAAAAGCTGTACAAATTTGTTAAAAAAATGATAATAAGACATATCAACAATAAAGTCAAAGGAAAAATACCATCTTGTGTCGATATTTGATAATAAAAAGACACGTTGTATTGCTTTTCACTGATTATGGATTTTCACAAATCTCGAAACAGAGTGGCACGTTAATAAAACTCACACTAGTAAGGTCGAGGTGTGCGTTTTAGAGACACTTTTAAACAACTGAACCATCGCTAGGAAACATTTATGAATTCACAATGAATTGCATGGCGATCTGTTTTACAAGCCCTTTATAATTATGTTGGATGATAAATTAATTGAAAATTGAATTGACAAAAATGGTTGTATAAAAAGTGGCAACTTTGTGATAATATAATTATACAAAGCTTGAATTTATTGTTCCAGATTGTTAAGATATTGGTCTACCTGTGAGTAATCCTGCCGAGATATTACCAGAACCGTTTATTAACATCACCAGTCCAAGGCCAAAACTGAAGTTGCTTTCATCTACCAACGTCAATTTGAGAAAAGTTGCGTCTGCAGTATCCAGCACAAAGAAGCAGAGGCCCTGAATAAATGCCCAAACTGAACGAATGATGAATGATTCGCCTACGAAATCCAAGAAAAATGACAAGCTGGTAATAATACCAACGATGATGTAGATTTTGGCCATGTTTACTTTCTTAACGAGGAGAATGACTGCTATGGTTCTGCCTATAATCCCACTGATTCCACCAATTGAAGACAAGAAGACAGCTCGAGATGGGCTGATGCCTATCTGCTCTGCGTGAGGCAATAGGTACAACACCCAGGATTCGAACGAATAGGCACGAAAGTAAGTCGCTGGGAGGCACATTAGGAACAGAGCTTCCTTGGTCATAAACAGTTTACAGCGAGATATAAATGATGAGCAGAAATTATATTTCTCACTATCATCTTGACCAGATCTTGAAGCATTAGAAAGATCACCTACTTCACCAGGATGATCACATGCACTATTTAGCAAAGGAACGTGTGCCTCACAGTTACCATCATCATTTAAAATCCCTTCATTCTCCTCGTATCTTTTTTTATCATTTATTACCATTGCAGCATTTTGTGTCTCCGTATTTTTAAAGTTTTCCTTGGTGTGAAAACGGCTTTCTGCCAGGGCCTGGACGGCATCATTTCTTGACTCATCTTTCAATGTGGTCATTTCATCACCTCCTTCTATACCATCTTCCTCACCGTCATCCTCCGACAGTTCATGACGGATCACCTCCGACGGATCTTTTTCACTACCACTTTGTCCAGTGGTGTTATCTTTCACGCTGAAGATTGGTTTCCGAATGGCCGCTCCCCCTGCAACCTTATGAAACACGATTGCTCCAAGAATCATGAAAACTCCAGAGTAACCGTACGCTTCTAGAGATCGCTCTGCGGTAACGGGTAGGTACATTACACCTGCTATTGAACCATATGATGCTATGGTGTTCATTAGAACAAAGTTCTCTTTGAAATACTGGTTTATCAGGAGAGAAATCGGTAGGTAGACACAACAATCGCAAAATCCTGTCAATGAGATAACAAAGTGTTGTTAAAAAGTAGCATAATTGAAAAATGTTGCAGATTGTTGTTAGAGATATCATTGCTCGCTTCTACTAGAATAGACAATAAAAACAGATAATATGCCACTGTACAAGGTTTTATCGGCCAAGTACAAACCGCTTTTAACTTCATATAGAACTAGAAATTTCTCATCTTTTTTTTTAACTCGACACTACGTGTTTATGGAGAGCCGGCAGGATTGCTGTAAAGATGTTTTGGTGCTTTTGTTTTCTTTTAATCGCTGATATATTTTGCTTCCTTTCGGACACACGTAAATCCATACCTAAGTTATGAAGAAAAAAAAGCTCGAGGGTAAGTTCAGGGTGAGATCAACAGCGGTAATATGTTTAAAATGAAACCACATGATACCAGACACACCCAATTTATTACCCGTCCTATTATGACATACCTGTCAGTGCAAGGGTGATACCAGGGGGTGTTTCAAAAAGATCCTAAGTTGAACTTATCTCTAAGTTGGACTTAAAAATTATTGAAAGCCGTTAGCATCTTTGAAAATATTTTGTAAAAGTTTTTTTTAAAGGCATAAAATGTTGATTCAAATCATTCATATTTTCTATTATCAAGGAAATTTCATGTTCTTGATGTAGAATTTATAAACAGTCTATATACTTAAATTTTCGCTTTTGAATATATATTTTTTAAAAGCTACAACTGGCTCTCCATAATTTTTAAGTCCTACTTAGAGCTAAGTTCGACTTAGGATCTTTGTGAAACACCCCCCAGGACCGATAATGTTGGAGATAAAACCACATTTTTTAAAAATTCGCTTCAAACATCTCATACATAATACAAAATCAAAATAAAACACATGTATTTCAAATATATCATTATCATAAGGCCTAAAATAAAAACTTGTTGTATTGCCCTTTGCGACCGACCCAAAAATCTGAAAATCTACGGTCGGCATTTAAAATTTTTTTTTTTTTTTTTAACCGTTTTTTTAGAATTTTTTTTTATCGATGAATAAAAAAAATATGTATTTTGTTTGTTTAAATGGGATATAAGTGCATAAGATCAAATTATTCCCAAATTCTCACTCGTCTTCTGCCCTAGTTTCAAAATCCTACTAGTGTTAACATGCAAGTAGACCCCGGCCTCGAGTACGTGTTTATACTGTACCATGCACTGCACCAGCTAGAAACCAGGAAGATTTGGGCGACGGTCGCTGTTTAGAGTTTTCTACGGAAAGGCTCACAACACTTTTATATTCATGACACATTTTGAAGCCACTAAAAACCATTGAAAATTTACGTAAAGACGAGGTGAAACTTTGGGACATATACATCGAGACAAATTTTAAATTTTTCATCAATTTGGAATCCGTTGATATATTGCCTGACAGTCTCAAATCGAGCTCTCAATTGGTGGTCATTCAGTGCTGTCCGCCCGTGAATTAAATGCCGCGCATGCGCAGTGTTGAAAACCAACTTCGTCAGCTGGGAAGCACAGATCGACGTGTTGTCTTAACACATCATTCCAAACCATGGATTATTATGAGATGAAAAAGATATGAATGGAATGATGACGCTGAAACACATGTATTAGAGCATTAAAAACTGAGAAATATTAGCCAAAAGAGGGCGGGAAAAAAAAGAAAAAAAAAGAAAGAAAAAAATTCAAAACTTGAAAATATCGGCCCACAGAGGGCGACAAAAAAAAAGTTAAAAAAAAAAAAAAATTTCCGACCGACCTACCCATGTTTTGGCACCTAAAGGGCAATACAACAAGTTTTTTTTTTTTTAGGCCTAATACAAAATGATGATAAATATAGTATGAGTAAAAAACTGATATTATGGATAAAAAAAAAAGAAAAAAGACAAAACAACATAACAGGTTACTTTATCATCCTAATTCTAGCACAGTCCATGTTTTGCGAAATATATGCATGAATCTATCCTTATAACAAATACATTTTTCTGTAAGATACGTTTGATTTAATTTAATAAGAAATAAATTAAAAGAAGGCAGTGTCTACATAAATATATTGTTTTCTTTGCAATAATAATACAATGCTTCAATAGAACATGCTGTTTGTCTTGTATCCCAAATAAGATCTCCTCGTTTTTCAATTGAACAATTTTTTTATTAAATCTAGTATGCCACCATCTTAGAAAATCGTTCAAGTAATCTCGTGTATATAAACATTCTACAAACAGGTGTTCAATCGTTTCTGGCTCTTGCTTGCAAAAAGAACACATTTCATTGTCTATTACTTTCATTTTCTTCAGCTTTGACTTTACCAGTAAGCATCGTGTATTTATCTTATATTGGAAAAATCTAGTTTTTGTATCAGGAATAATTTTAAAAGGTAATTGATATATAAAATCAAAATCTTTTTTATTTATTTCATATTTTGATCTCAAGTAGGTTTTCCGAAGTAGGATGTTGATATTTATTTTCCTTTAGTACCATATTAATCATCTTTGTTGACAATTTTGATATATAAATTTGTCTATTACGAAATATTATAAAAGTGTCCAGCTGTTTTGATAGATGCCGGCTCTCAATACACTGAGCTTTCAACCGCTACAGAATGGCAGAAACGACTGAACGCCAAAGAAGATAATTTTTAAAACCAATCCGTTGCCACTTGAAAAAAACAATTAATTTTCCATTTTCATCAAACAAATCTTCTATATATCATATACCAATATCAAAAAATTCTATTAAAAAGCAACTGTTACCAGCTATCTTTATTTGTCTATTGTTCCATATAATACTTTCTTGGGAAAATCGATTATTGTTACTCACCTCTCTAAACTCAAAATATGCATATCAAACCTCTTTATAAAATAAAGGTACATGTCTTAATTTTAGACAATCTTTTTTTATCAAAGTTGCAATAAAGTAAAAATTGTCCACCATATTTTCTCGTAGAGTGATTAAAAAATATTTTCCATGAAGAATACTCTTCTTCAAACAGTCTTACTGTCCATTTTATTCTTAGCGCCTTAAACATTGAATGAATGTCCATCATATTCAGGCCCCCTTTTGAATACGGAGCAATCAATGACGACTTAAAAAAATATAATTCCTTTTTCCTTTCCATAAAAATACATGTGTAATTTTTCTAATTCTTCCACCACATATATGCAGGGATAGGTAAAACTGACGCACAAAACATGAATTTTGACAATGCAACAGTTTTTAGAATTTGTATTTTTCCTATTAAAGTAAGATTTCTTTTTCTCCATACACTTAACAATATCTTAACATCTTTCATACATTTATCGAAATTAAGCTTTAAAGCTGAACCAGTGTTGTAAGAGAACAAAATTCCAAGACCCTTAATAGGTTCGTCCGGCCACCCAATCTCAAAATATTTATCATGTGACTCTCTATCTGAGCTCAACCACATAGCTTTACACTTATCTTTGTTGATTTTTAAACCAGAAAAAGAACAAAAATTATTAATAACTGACAAGCCCACTTCTGCTGACACGTTGTCCTCTAAAATCAATGTTGTGTCATCTGCATATTGAGTCAATTTAATCATATGATCATTTACAAGTATACCTTTAATATCATCTCTTTGTCTGATCTCACATGCAAGTGATTCAATACAGAGTATAAATAAAAAAGGCGACAAGGGGTCTCCCTGTCGGACACCTATATGTAATTCAAAATATCCTGATGAATGTCCATTGCTACAAATACAAGTGCTAATATTTGTATAAAAAGACCGAATACAATTTGAAAATTCTGGCCAAAACCAAATTTATCAAGAATATTGAAAATAAAATCCCACTCCAACGAATCGAATGCCTTTTGATAGTCTAAGAATAAAAGAAGACCTGGAATGTCATTTTCTTTTGTATAGAACATAGTATCTATAATTGTTCGAATTGATTCGCCTATGTTACGACCTTTTGTGAAACCTGTCTGACATGAATTTATTAACCTTGGTAGAATTTTACATAATCTGGTAGCAAAAACTTTCGATGCAATTTTAATATCAGCATTGAGTAGTGATATTGGTCTCCAATTTTCCAGGTACCGTTCATCCTTTCCTTCTTTTCTAATCAGAGTGATAATTGCTTGTTTTTACGAAGTTGTAAATTCTCCCCTCTCCAAACTTATACTCACTGATTCTGAATAGATATCTTCTAAGATATTCCAAAATGTTCTGTAAAATTCGACAGGAAGGCCATCATTTTCAGGGCTCCTATTTGCAGACATACTATACAAAGCTTCCCTAATTTATTTCTTATTTAATGGTTTATCAAGAATATTTCTCTCTACCTCATTAAGAGAAAGTATGTGTAAATTTTGCGAAAAATTCTTGGCCTTAGAATTTGCACCATCATTTAACCTTGACTTATTCAATGTCTCATAAAACTGTTTCTGTGTTTTCAAAATATCTTGCTGATTTGTAATCAACCTACGTGTATCTTCTCTATAATAGAGTGACATAACTTTTTCAGTTGGTTCCTTTTTTCCAAACCTAAAATATATTCGTTGCTCTTTTCTCCCCTTTCATACCATCTACATCTTGCTCTCACCATAACACCTTAATTTTTTCTATTTTCAATTCTAATAATTTCTTCTTTTATGTTTTCTATTTCTTGAATTTGATTTGTACTATCCATGGACATTAAATCCTTTTCTAGAACTTCAAGTCATTTCCGCAGATCAATTAAATTTGTTACCAGTTTCTTTATTTTTTCTTTGAATATTTGGTTGTAAATAGCTTGACTTGATATTTCATCCAGTCCCATTCTATTTGAGGATCCATATGTATTAAAATACTCTACTTTCCATCTTTGGATATTTTCTGTCAATGTTTTAACATAAATGTCACCCTGTAATAGGGAAGTGTTTAACTTCTAGTATCCTTTTCCTCTGGATATTTCACTCAACTTAATTATCATATGTATAGCAGAATGATCTGTTCGTAGAGCAGAAGTTATCCCTGCTTTTTGAACTTTTGGTTTAAGATTATTTTCAATTAAGAAATAATCAAGCTTACACTGTACAAAAGGCTTTTTTTTGCCTCCAAGTGTAACGGGATTCGTTTATATTCATATCGCGCCAAATATCAATCAAATCAATATTTACCATAATATCTTCAATCTTTTCCACTACATTTTTTTTCTTGCCTAATTTTCCCCTCCCATTTTATCTACTTTAGGATCTAGGACGTAATTGAAATTGTTTGTTTGTTTTGTTTCCGATAATCAACATAAAAAACAATAACACAATATAACAAAATCAAAGACTAATATAAACATGATAGAATGATAAAACGGTTGGATAGTCCATTTCAGAGCCATTAACCTAATGGCTCTGTTCTTCCATGGAGTCCAATATATACATAATGATAATATAATAAGTAATGATATTACTAAATAGTAAGGCTTAATGAAAATACACTGTACATGTACTAAACTAAATTGAATTAAACCATAAAACAAAAAACAAAACAAAAATCTATTCAAATATCCCCTCCCATACCATACCTAATGTAACCAAATACGACCCCATCCTTATCACCCACCCTGCTAACAATTGATTTAAATAGTTTTAAAATATTCTACACATTATCTAATTTAGTCTGTTATTACATTATTATGTTCACGGCAAAAGCCCACGAGATTGCGAAATTCAAATATCAAAATAATTAAAGTATTTTTGAACATGTTCGTTGAACAAATTTAGTGTGCCTAACTGACGGAGCTTAAGAGGTGGTTCATTGTATAACACGGACTTGGTTTCGGAAGCATTACATTTTCATTATATCTTAGCCCGTAAAACTTTTCATTAAAAACAAATTTATCAGTCATTTATTTAGGTGTTAGCTCAGGAAATGTTTTAAACAATAACGAGTACATATTTCTCCTACGACGAGATTGTAGAGTTTCCCAATTCAAGGTATCGTGAATTTGATGAATAGATATATGTTCATCTGAAGGTTTCACCTGAAGAATGATTCTTCCTGCCCGATTCTGAAGCTTCTGAAGTTGATCAAAACGATTATTATTTGCAGATTGCCAAACAGTATCCACATAGTCAAAATGAGGCATAATTACAGATGTATAAATTAGTTTCAGATTTGACTCATTAATAAAATATCTCAATCTCCTCAAGAAACCAATCATTTTCCCAATTTTTTTGTTCAGTTGCTCTAGATGAATATTCCACTTTAGTTCACAATCTACATTTACTCCAAGATATTTGAAACATTTTACTTGATTTAGCTTAGTGGCATTTACTTCTAAATTCAGAATATCACGCTTAGAAAGCATAAACTTTGTCTCTAAAAGCATGCATACTGTTTTACTGGAGTTGACAGAGAGACTTTTTGCATTCATCCAGGATTGTAGATTACCTAGCTCTTCGTTTAAAACTGATTGAATCGCATAATCAACTCCAATTACTATCTGTTCTTCCCCATTCCATTCCTTTTGGAAAACATTTAATAAATCTTTATAAAACTGTATTTGCATATTTTCTATATTAGGTGCATAGATATTTACAACCAACAGGTGAACCTTTCCAAATTCTGCATGAATACATAAAACTCTTCCACAATAGTATCTGTATACCTGTTTAATGTTTATATCAAATCCATTTCTGAAAAGAAAGGCAACCCCTTTACTGTGTGTCGTGCCATGACAAAATATAACACTCGTCCAATAAATTTCATCTTTTTGACAACTATGAGTCTCCTGTAACATTACTATATCTATGTTTTGATTCCACACCCAGTGAAAATACTTCTTCTTTTAGTTGCATTTTGCATACCTCTCACTTTTAATGATAATATATTAAGGACATTTTCATGAGAGTTACTCATCTATACAATAATTCTGCAGTCTTGCTTATATTGTAACCTGAAAGTAAAAAAAGAACAAATAAAACATACCCACATGATACCAGACACACCCCTATTTATTACCCCTCCTAATATGACATACCTGTGAGTGCCTGGGCGATACCAAGACCGGTAATGTTAGAGATAAAACCACATGACACCAAACACACCTCATTTACTACCCTTCCTAATATGACATACCTGTGAGTGCCAGGGTGAAACCAAGACCGGTGATGTTGGAGATGAAACCGCATGATACCAGACAGACCCCACTTATTACCCCTCCTAACATGGCAACGATTCGATGATCTACCCTCTGGAGGACCAAGGAAACGAAAGGACCTGCATGGACATTGATTGAATTATAGAAATTAAAGAAACACTCCGCTTAGAGTGGTGGTGGTGGTGGGAGGGGGTGTTGTACCAATCAACCTCAAAGGAAGAAGAAACCTCAATGTAAAATCCATATTTCATTAAATTTGCTCGGATATACGATCCGAGCTCAGAATATGTGTACCTATATTGCCAATATCCTTCCAACAATATAATTTTCGAAAGATTAATGTGGAACTTTTACATCACATTACACAATACCTTTAGTCTAGTGCTCGAGGAGGGGGTTGTTAGGGCAGTACATTTCAAGGGGCAAAGCTAAATTCTTCATTTACGACTTCCAGCAATGACAGGACGAAGTGGTATAGTTGTGCACTATCTAACTTCATATGTTTATACAATATTAATGTCATTCATTATATTCGTTTTCTATACCACATATCACAAACCAATTATTCCTGTGAGGCCTAGATGCTTTCGAAATTACCCCTTAACAAGCGGTGATGATATTTTTTTTTATCATCACCGCTTGTTAAGGGGTAATTTCGAAAGCATCTAGTAATGATGACAAGATGGTTTCCGTCTTAATGATTTTAAATCAATCATAACATAACAACCCGAAATGGTTAGAGAAAAAGTTTATTAAGACGTGATTAGAAATTTAAACACTTTTGTAAGAATTCTGTATTTCTCTTAATTCCAGTCTCTGAAACCGTTTAAATCATTCAATTATAGTGTATAATTATAATATAATTTCAGACCTCGTTCGTCTGTGCAAGTGAACGCACACTTTTTCATATTTATCTCAATGTATTCATTTTCCCACTTTATTTTCCCTATTCATTTGCCTTCGATCAACAAGCCCTTATATATATATATATATATCTAGGCGTGAAGAAAATGGTCTAGGAACATGAGACGTAGCTGTACTTTACAATTTTATTACGAGCTTATTACACGTACACATTATCACATCAACTGAATAAACACACACGACAGCCCAACACACAAGCAACGTAAAACACTTTGAAATTGCATAATCATTTCTAAGTTTATTCCGAAGTATTTCTCGTACTAATTTTTGCTATCTTCATGATGCTTGAATATATGATTGAGTGATATTAAGTTTTTATGCCATGTATATCTGTTCATACAATGTATTTGTTTCTGTATGTTTTGCACTTCAGAACCTGAAGAAGGCCTCACAAGCCGAAAGCTCGTAATAAAATTGTAAAGTACAGCTACGTCTCACGTTCCTAGACCATTTCTTCACGCCTACATTTTCTGGAACACCCGTTGTCATGTCAGAGTTGAAAATTCTTGCACTTATATATATATATATATATATATATAGGACACAAGGTAGATAAATAAAAACACCGGAGAAGTGAATATTCCACTGACGTTTCGGGCATAGCCCTTTATCGAAGTGATTCAAGCATGAACAACAAAATACAAAATCAAAAATATATATAGGCGACGCTTGGTAGTCAAGATGCAAAGGCGCGTGAGTACGCGAAAGAAGAGAAAAGAGATAGAGAAACGTCACAAAGCTCAAAAGTTGGACCATTGTGACGTGAGAAAATAGGAGAAAATTAGAAATAAAGGGAGCGTTAGAAGAGCGTATCTCCAGGGGAGATACGCGGAAAGCAAAAGAAAAGGAAAAGAAGAGGCGCACAGAAAGAAAAATAAGCAATTGAAAAGCATTATGACGTAATAAAGATATTAAAGTTCAACAAAGTTCAGTGTGAGTTAGGGAAAGATCTGAAAGTGGCGTTCATCTCGTCCGGGTGGAGAGTGCCAAGTTTGAAGATTATCCTCTCCTCCATCAGCTTCCTTTCTTTCTCATCTCGGCAAGATTTCAGCACACATACTTGAAGGTCATCAGCATTATGATCTCCGATGTTGAAGTGGTGAGCTACAGGTAGTCCGGCTGTCTTCAGGCGTATGGAACGCAGATGCTCCGTGATTCTATCGGCTAGGCGTCTCTTTGTCTCCCCGATGTACACCATGGAACAGCGGGTACATGTCAATCCGTAAATGACATTAGTGGTGGTACATGTGCATTCTCCTCTGATATGCCAAGTTCCTCTGGGGCCCACCACATCATGGGATGAGACATGGGCGCAGGTCTTGCAACGAGGACGCTTACACCGAGTGGTACCAGGATTAGTGATGCTGTGGGATATCTGACTGGGAAGTCTTGAGCAGACAAGTTCGTTTTGATGTTCTTCCCCTCCGGTACGCCGTGATGAATGGGTTGGCCCCAAATACACTAAGAGTCGTCTCGTCAGCCCGGAGGATGTTGATGTTTTCACGTACGGCCTTAGCAATTCGCTGAGATGTATGGTTGTACGTGAGTACAAGAGGGTGCGGGAATTGGAATCCTTACGTCTCTTAGTCAGAGCGTCATGTTGTGTGATTCGGCTAGCCTTCATCATTCCCCCTTCGACGATCTTGTCGGGATAGCCTCTGTCAGAGAAGAAAGTTCTCAACTCCTTCGCTCTTGACTTGAAATTAGTGTCGTCGCTGCAAATTCGTCTTAGTCTCAGAAATTGTGAAAAGGGGATGGCCTTCTTACATGATGGGGGATGACAAGAGTCGAACCTGAGATATGAATGCGAGTACGTAGGTTTGTATTATTTATTTCTAATTTTCTCCTATTTTCTCACGTCACAATGGTCCAACTTTTAAGCTTTGTGACGTTTCTCTATCTCTTTTTCTCTTCTTTCGCGTACTCTCACGCGCCTTTGCATCTTGACTACCAAGCGTCGCCTATATATATTTTTGATTTTGTATTTTGTTGTTCATGCTTGAATCACTTCGATAAAGGGCTATGCCCGAAACGTCAGTGGAATATTCACTTCTCCGGTGTTTTTATTTATCTACCTTGTGTCCTATTCATTTTATGCACCGACGCAGAACCATTTATTTTTACATATATATATATATATATATATATATATATATATATATGTGTGTGTGTGTATAATGACAAGCGGTTTGTGTAGAAAACAAAAAATCCCCATGACCAGTCCGCCCCTGTTGCCAGGGATATTATGGGTCATTGTTTCAGATGTTAACTGGGTTATTTATCATGAGTTTCCGGGTGTGTGTATATGTGTGCGTGTGTGTAGATAGAGGGGCGGGTATGAACGGCCATTATGGATACGTCTTGTAAATTTGGATACATTTTGAAAAAATAGAGTCTATTGTTCTTTAAAGAATTTTAAAGAATCAAATAAATCACCTGAAAAGAGCATGATTGAACCGGGTAAACTGCAGATGAAGCCTAATGTGGCGAAATTTCTGTTAAATCTTTCAACCATCACTGGGAGGAGAACACCGAAAGCCTTGGTGATCCCAGACCCCATGTTTGTCACGAACTTGCATAGCATGATGACGTAACCCCACTTCCAGTTTAAAATGGAGATCTCTTGTCCTCTTGATGACTCCATTTCTAAGTCTTTTGTGTTCAAATATCTGAAATTTAAAACTTAAAAAAGGAGCAAAATAACTTAAAATGTGTCCCCCAGAAAATGTTGGTGAGAAACAATTCGATTCACCTTTTCTTTAAATCAAAGCTTCTTGTATCTTCCTTGTCGTATATTATTTATATTTCGTTATGTCGTATAAACTTCGGGCAAGCTTTTAGAATACATAGTAAACTGGTCTCACCAGTCAAACGACGTGTAATTCTGAAACACCATTGTATTCTGTATCGAACAAGGTAAGTATATCAATCAATCAATCAATAAATCTAATCAAATCAAATTAAATGAATCATCATTAAACTGATCAATAATGGGTTAATCAATCACTTAATCATACAATCAACAGTAATCAATCAATAAAATCAATCAATCAACTGATCAATAAATAATAATAATGATAATAATGGTGGCTTCTTATATAGCGCACATGTCCGTCACGTTGTGACGCTCCTGGCGCTGCCCCGATTATTACCCTGGCTTTAGCAAGGCAGCCACTGCGGCGCTCTTTTCAAGGAATTGATTCCTGCCAGGTACCCATTTACATCACCTGGGTTGAGTGTGGTAAATGTAGATCGATGTCTTGCCAAAGGACATTTTGAAGAAAAAAAAATTAATGAACCGATTAGCCAGCAATCAATCAAACATTTAATCAACCAATCAACCAACAAACCAACCAACTAACCAATCAATCAATTAATTTATTTATATATTGTGGTTTTAAAAAAAAGCATTGTACATGGCAGCCTAGCGGCTGAATTGAGTACAATTTACAGTATTAATAACACTAGAATACTGCACAAAAGACGATAGTATTAACACGCGACCAATCAATCAATTAACCAACAAAACAATCAACTAACCAACCAACCAATCAATCAATATGTGTCCAACTATTAATACAGGGGTATATATGATAACGAGCATACTGTCCTTGTCCTGCTTTGTATTGATAAATATACTAAATACAATTAGATAGATATTATGTTAACTAAACATTTTTATTTGTTCCCCATGAGTGCATGAACTTGAACCTGGTTGGCTAATAGGCAGCATGCAGTAAGAACATTTAATTAATATACAGGAGTCTTTAAAGATCAGGTTCATTGATTTTAAAAACTAACTTTATTGTCATTATTGCAAAGGTAACACTTTGATTTGACAAGGTTATCAAAATTCCATGCTCGAAAACATTCGAAGTAATGATTATTATGGATTACAAAACTCTTAAATACAGCCCCGACATAGCACCTGAAATGCTCTCCGATCGCTGCTGAGATGTGTGACGTCACATGTTGAACATGATTTGCACAAGCAGACGATGTCCCATGACATCTCACACATTTTCAGTGCCTGTTTCGTCGTCTTCTCTTCAGTTATTTCTCTTACTTCACTACCGTCAGACTAAATGTTTAATCTATTGCCTCACTCTAAACCCCGCGCATGGTATTATTTTGATGAAAAATGCAGCGATAAAAATATAAAGGAATCCGTCGCTTGTAAACAAAATAAGACGCCATTGTATTTTCAGCTGCATACACCGCGGTATGTTCGGCGTTTCAAGAGGGAACAAATGCGTCCATGCTTTCATTCCAGGGGTTTTAAATTTGAAAGTGTGGTTTCTTTGATTGTTCATTAACCACTATCCTGTGTATTTACAAACAAAAGAATTTAGTTATCAGAATCGGGGTCATATCCCTTTTTGAATGGTGTAAAATTCCATCACATTTATATACACTAAACTCATTATAATTTGAGAAATAATAGCATTGCAATTATGTTCATCCTTTATGGGAATGTCGTCTGCTTGGGCAGGATTGGTTCATATTGTGACGGCATTAAAACATCGTTATTTTTCTGGCGAATCTCTCGCAAATCCCAGATGCTATGGAGGTGGTTTTATTTGTATTTTTATAAATCATCCGATTTGTAGTTGACCTACAACTTGTACGATGGCCATCTATTAGCTTACCAGTTTCTAATTATATGTTATTTGCCATATTTGTGATTTTCTTTGAACCCGCACTTTAAGAGCACAATTTATTTCATACTTACTCTATGTATGTCTGTAATGTATGTAGACCAGTAGATTTAGGAACCAAAGATCACGAAAATTAAGGCCAACATTGTTTATCATTCTCATTCTTTTTACACTCAGAGTGGTTGCAAGCAAGCAAGTTCAACAGTATACCGATAATAATAATAATAATAATAATCCGCTTTTTTATATAGCGCCCAATACATCGATCCAACGATGTGCCTAAGCGCTTTACAGATATATTATTACCCCGATCATCGGATTCAGGCTTACCCGCACACAATGTTCCATGCCCGAATGGGACATTACAATGTAAGTTACAGATATAACCGTCTCGCATGGGGAAATCTTTAATAAAACCGACATGTATTCTATACCCTCTGAAATGATAGAGGTTTAGTGGAGCCAGACGTTAAGTACCGTCGATATCACGTGCAGAATGTGGGTGTAGGTCTACTGTCCAAGCCAGTGGCGGATCCAGGGAGGGGGCCCGGGGGGCCCGGGCCCCCTCCCCTAGAAAAAACAACAGGTAAAAACACCCTTTTTGAAAAAAGAAGTTGGGCCCCTCCTGGCGCCCAAGGGGTGGCGGTGGAAAAAAAATTAACCCTTCCCGTAGGGAATTTTTTTTTCGGGTGCCCCCCCCAAAAATTGTGCTCACTACCCCTGGCGCCCAAGGGGTGGTGGTGGAAAAATTACCCTACCCCCACTGAGCGAAAAATCGACCGGCACGATTTTCAAATTTTCGCACGAAGCGGGCCCCTTTTTAGGCCCCCTCCCTTGCCGCCGGCTGGATCCGCCCCTGGTCCAAGCTGCACTCAATCGATGGATGAACATGTTTCATTGAATTAGGCTGGTTTACTCAGACAGGCGAGATATTTTTTCCTTTAATTCCATATACTGTTCTTTTTAAAAGTTCAGTTAAATATTTATTCACTGTTATATACAAATTGCAGGGTAATCAAGGGAGGAGAGGGGCGGTAGTTTGAAAATCACACAAAATAAACTACACTGCTCATTGCTCATCAACTTGGAATATTTCTGTCTTACCTTTTTCATGAAATGAGTGTGACAATATGATTTATTCATGATAGATTTTATATCTTTTGAGAACTTTAATTACCAATCTCTTTGAATCTAGATTGATCAATACAGTCCTGATAAGAAATTAACTTTATCTATCAAGAAAAATCGTATTGTCACAACCAGTTCATAAAACAGAGGTAAATAAAGTTTTTCCAACTTTACGGGCACCCGTGTATTATTGGAAAATGGCGTAGCGATATGGTTGACCTTACCACTCTGAGAAAATCTGAATTTTCCCATGCGTGTTATCGTATAGGAATAGTATTCATTATTGTACAGTGAGGATCCTAGACAAAATTAATGGTTAGTTAAAATTGGAAATTACGAACAAACTTACATTTTTCATAACACGTAATCGGTCATTGTAGGATTTTAAACGACCGGCCATTTGTATTTTTTCATGACCGGTCGGTTAATCATTATAATATTGCTTCTAAAGTACACTCTAAAAAAATATTTAAAAATATGTGAGAAGGGTATGGTCCATCAATTGACAATGATCCTCGACAGGAAATCATCATACTAATATTTTACATCATATTTTGGACCAAAAAATCATTATGTTTGGGCATTCTAGTGTAATTATCCAGTAGCTTCGGAACTGTGGAATCTATTTCCACATGTATGAGCTTGACGTAAATCAGAAAATTGTAACAAAAAACCAAAAACACGCCCCCGCTTAAATACTGTTCATCATTATCAAACGGTGACCTTAGAGGTAGAATTTAGGGTCACTCTTGTTCATTTTAATATGCCTAATGTTTGAGGAAATACAAGTTCATACTGTAAGCAACGTATGGATACATTGCGATTAAGATAATTCCTATCCTTTGCAAACAGCAAACAAACATTATTATACAAAATATTGCACACATTCTCAAAGAATAAGCAAGATATACATTTTAAATTTCCGATTGGCATTTCGGTCAGAAATGTGTGATGAACTGTAGATTAAAAAACAACATTTTATTCGTAATGTACTCACAAATACTGCAATTAGCCATTCTCTCATCCCCGTTTGTTTTGATGAAATGGACATTTTTTCACGGGACGTGGCAAAAAACCGATGATCAAGCAAAACAAAATGGGAACTCAAGATTACAGTGATTATTGATCTTG
Source organism: Mesocentrotus franciscanus (assembly GCA_037976565.1). Lineage (NCBI taxonomy): Eukaryota > Metazoa > Echinodermata > Echinoidea > Camarodonta > Strongylocentrotidae > Mesocentrotus > Mesocentrotus franciscanus. Next base: position 1,614,952 of record CP137671.1, read on the forward strand.
AATTTTAAAAAATGATTCGAAACTTCCTTGCTTATCAAACTTCCATCAGCGTTGCTATGATCGTCTTCTAAAGCCATCTTCTAATGAATAAAGTGCAGTGGAACCTCATTATAAAGAACTTAGTTATAAAAAACTCTCGCTGTTCCATGGTGGTTTTGCCGGTTCCACGTTTTTGTATTCCATTAATATTGTTTCTTTTTGTTTTGTTTGGTATCCCTGATATATCAATGTTTTTATTTAATAAGGTAATTTCCTTGGACGGAAGGATTTTCTTGTAACAAGGTCTTTCTCTTTATCCCTCCCTCTCTTTCTTTCTCCATTTTCTTTCTTTCTATCCCTCCCTCCCTCTCTTTCTGTCTGTCTGTCTTTCTTTCTCTCTCTTTGTCTGTCCGTCTCTCTTTCTCTCTCTCTGTCTCCCTTTCTCTCTCTGTGTCCGTCTGTCTCTCTCCCTGGAATCTGCCAAGGGAGATACATGTAATTGCAAGACCTTTAACAAATACAGTTTTTCTAATTACCAATTGTGAGATGCTTATCTCTTTATCACGGAATTATTATTAGAGTTATATCATTTCATACTAAGCCATCAAAGTAGATTACTTCTCACATACATGTACATGTAAAGCTACAGTATAACATATATTACTATCACATTCAAATTACCTGATACATGACTGTATTACATGAATTATTCTTCAATTTCCATGACTCTCCTCCATAAAAAAAAAAAAGACATATTACAAAACAAAAGACAAAGCAGAATAAAGCAAAATTACATAATCAAAAGAACCCAATGTTTATGGCAACTTAACAGACTTTGAAGTTGACTTGTGTGATTAATTTATTCAGAATATATCACTGTTCATAATACAACATTTACATCATAACATGCATGTCTGCTTAAGAATCTTCTTATAGTGTGTCGAGAATATTAAAATCAATTTTATCTGCCGACGATACAAGTATTTTTTTGTTATCCCATAAAAATATTCAATCACTTCAAGATATTTTTAATCGAGAAATTAAGTTAGTAAACACATGGTTTTCAGTAAATAAATTGTCAATTAATATAAGTAAGACACATTAACTGATTTTTACTAATACAAAATGTGACACTGATTCTATTATTATTCGTTTGTGTAATACAGAAATTAAACAAGCAATGAGAACATTTAATTAATATACAGGAGTCTTTAAGAGCACAATTTATTTCATACTTACTCTATGTATGTCTGTAATGTATGTAGACCAGTAGATTTAGGAACCAAAGATCACGAAGGTTAATGCCAACACTGTTTATCATTCTCATTCTTGTCTACACTCAGAGTGGTTGCAAGCAAGCAAGTTCAACAGTATACCGATACAATGTTCCATGCCCGAATGGGACATAACAATGCAAGTTTACAGATATAACCGTCAGGTATGTGCAATTCTTTCATAAAACCGACATTTATCCCATACCCTCTGAAATGATAGAGATGGTTAGTGAAGCCAGACGTAAAGAACCGTCGATATCAGAGACTGCGGGTTTTGGTCTACTGTACTTACAAGCTGCACGTACTCAAGCGATGGATGAACACGTTTAATTGAACTAGGCTGGTATAGTTATGCGACATGTACATTATTTTGTTCAATTCCATAGTGTTCTTTTCAAAAGATCAGTTACATTGTATTCACCCTGTTAAATAAAAATTGCAGTATATTCAAGGGAGGAGAGGGGCTGTAGTTTGTAAATAGGACAATTAAACTACACTGTTGGTCATCAAGTTGGGATATATTTGTCTTACTGCTTTTCATGAAATGAAAGTGACAATATGATTTATTCATTATAGATTGTATATCTTTTGAAAACTTTATTTACCAACCACTATGACTCTAGACTTATCATTATAGTCCTGAGAAGATGTAAACTTATCGAGAATAAATCCTATTGTCACAATCAGTTCATAAAAAAGAGGTAAATAAAAGTGAATCCAACTTTATGGGCAGCCGTATATTATTGGAAAGTGGCGTAGCGATAGTACGGTTTACCCTAAACAACTGTCTGCCAAGTTTGGTAAAATTCGATGACGTCAGCGCAAAGTAATCGCCAAAAATTAATGCGTGCAATACATTGCGCGCAGATGACAATGCTGTCAAACTGTCCGCAATGAGGTGCCCTTTCGAATGATACCAAGTATGGTATATGTTCACACAGAAAATTGTGAGTAAATTGCATTTGAACAAGGGTCACTATACGAATTCCGCCGAGTTGCCGCCCGATTATAACACGTATCGGCTATGACGTCATTTTTCAGACTGCTTTCCGCCCCCTAAACGTTCTCTTTTTTCCGCCAAAATTTGCGGTGACATTCCGAGTTGCAGTACGCAGGGCACCTCGAAGCCGGATTTTTTAAAATTGGTCAAGGGGGCCATTTAAGACGCCATTTTGTCCTATAAATCTATTTTACGTCACGTGTTTCGATAGGATTATCATAGAAAAAAAAAGAGTGGTTTACAATAACAACCATGAAATTCTCTTTCCAATGATACCAAATACGGCCCATAAAAAGACATAAAGAGAGAGAGAGAGAGAGAGAGAAAAAAACAATTTATGTACGGTCATATAAATACAAATACTGTACGTTTGCCGCCCATGCATTACACGCATTGTCTATGGGGCAAAAATGGGTTCACGCTTTTGACCCCCAGAACGATCTTTATTTTTCTTGAAATTTAACAGGCACATTCTAAGTGGCCAAATGCAGAGCATCTTGAAGCCGGATTTTTAAAATCGGTCAAGCATGACATTTTAGTCGCCATTTTGTCCTATAAATCTATTTTAGATCACGTGTTTCGATAGGATTAAAATAGAAAAAAAGAGAGTGATTAAAAAAAACAACCATGAAATTTTCTTTCCAATGATACCAAATACGGCCCATAAAGAGACATAAAGAGAGAAAAAACAAACAATTTAAGTCCGGTCATACAGATCCTGTACGTTTTCCGCCCATGCATTACACGCATTGTCTATGGGGCAAATCGGGTTCACGCTTTTGGCCCCAGAACGATCTTTATTTTTCTTGAAATTTTTCAGGCACATTCTAAGTGGCCAAATGCAGAGCATCTTGAAGCCGGATTTTTAAAATCGGTCAAGCATGACATTTTAGTCGCCATCTTGTCCTATAAATCTATTTTACATCACGTGTTTCGATAGGATTATCATAGAAAAAAAGAGAGTGGTTTACAAAATTCTTGAAATCTTGCAAGCGTAGTCTGAGTGGCCATACGCAGAGCATCTCGAAGCCAGATTTTTAAAATCTGTTAAGAGGGCCATTTTAAAGGCTATTTCATACTCTGCATAACTGAAAGTCCGAAAGATGCTCTATCGTTTGACACGTAGAAACATGGCGTCATTGCACCCATATCGTTCTGACACGATTGCATTTCTAGTCTTTTCTCTAGTGACGTTTTAATCACTCAGTGAGAGGTGCAGAATATTGTTCGTCATATGGAAAAGTTTCAGGCCGAAATTCCACTAAAGTGGATCTGTGCGTGTCTTTCTTTGCTCAGCGCGCTCAGGTACGTCTCATGAATAATTCATGACCCTACGCGCCAACTGCACACACAGCCACGCAAAGGCGAGTATGCGGACCAGTCCATTAGCGAATATAGGTAGATTAAGCTCAATGTACAAAGGGATAACACATAGTTGTAATGTGTGGACTAAAGATGCATTGGGTAGAGTTGGGAATTTTCTCCATAAAACAGCGTTCAATAATCTCATCTCTTCTTTTTTATTTAAATGTGAACATCATTTTTCAACAATACAGCCAATGTAATCATCGCTGACATAAACAAATGAAGCAATGGCAATGAAACCCCTGTCAGACAATGGTGCAGGCTCAGTCCTAGTCATGGCGTGATATGACTCTCTATGCTAATGAGCTCGGAGTGTCACCAAATGTGATTGGATGGAATAGATTAATCTTCTTACTTTTCAAGGATTCCGACGAATTTTTAGACCAATCAGCTTGATTTTGATATATGACAGAGAGGGAAAATTCCGGACTGGAAAGTGAAAACGCTGTATGCGTAGGGTAATCCGTTGCTGGGATACAGAGTCTCAAACACGGGGTTATCGATTAGTTTCCTGCTTCGAATTGTGCAAGTACGTGCATTGCTATGGAAGGGTTGGTGTCAAAATTCACTTGAAAATCTTTCTTTCGAGGCCTAGTCCGACGCAAATACTTAAAATTATTTTCTCATATTCTGGAAAATACAAGAAAAATATATACACAATAGAAAACCGCTCGCGCCAGCCTTGTATTTTGCAGCATTGCAAAGTTACACCAATATCTTTGACAAAAGAACGGTTTTAAAGCCTGTGCCCATTGGTTATAGTACATGCGCGCGAGCATGCGTTCGAGACTGGCCAAAAGACACCACTTTTCCATATGATTATATTGTTGTTATTCCAGTGTATATAATGGCGTGTTATCATTGTGTTTATGTTTTTTTCATGTACATACATGACTTTTTTGTTTTACTGTTCTTCATGTGTATCTGTAGCTGTGTTCACTTTTTGTTTTTGTTTACTCGAAAATACTTATCTCGTGTTATCACCCTTGCTCTACATTATCCAGTTCTAATATACTTGTGTAAGCAGTGTGATATATTACGTTATGCTGTTTTTTCTGTGCAACACCTTAGCCAAATTAGTACATTTTTCCTTTTTCCTCAGTCTGTAATGAAGATTTCTACTCAGTTTTCAAACACATTGTCAAACTTCTGACAATCCACAAAACAATGGACGAACTTTTTGCCAATACTTAAATGAGAATTCAGAAAATGTTAATCTCGAAATTTTTGATGACTCCAATCTTTCCATCCCTCTTGGCTCACAGTATTATACTCGTCAAAAACACAAAGCAGGTCCAAAAATAAGTTATGCATTTTACACATGAATATGAGAAGTATGGACAAAAACTTTGAGAAACTGAAAATCTTACTTGACAAGGCTCAATGTAAACGTGCTATTATTGATATCACGTACGGAGACATGGTTCTCTGGTTCACCTCATTCAATGTATTCTCTTTCAGGTTATAATATGATATTACCAACAGTAGACACAATAAACGAGGAGGCGGTGTAGCTTTGTATATTCCTACACACTTTGAGTATGAGGTGAAACATGATCTTACTATTATGACCGATGCCTTGGAAACCCTATTTATAGAAATATGTGTTACTTGTAATAAGAATATTGTTATTGGCATAGTATACAGACCACCGCAATCTCACACTGAGGAATTTATTCTTGGAATTCAAACTATATTGTCTCATCCTATTTTCACATATAAGTCATGCATATTGATGGGAGATTTTAATGCTGATCTTTTAAAATATGATTCAAATGCCTTTGTAACAGATTTTGTGAGTACCATGGCTTCATTCTCATTACTACCGCTCATAACAAAATCAAAGAGGGCAGCAGAACATTCTAAAACCATCATTGACAATATATTTTGCAACATGCAGCCTTTTCCAGATGCAGGAATTATTCTATCTGACATTTCAAACCACTATACTATATTTGCTTTTTGTTTTTTGACACAGAAACAAGAATCCGGTCCACACCAAAAGAAGAACCTGCGTAAAATTACCCCCCCCAAACAAAAAATGTGAATAAGTTTAAAGCTAAATTTGGAAATGTTGATTGAACCATGGTCTTAAATGAAGAAGACGTAAATATATCTTATGATAAATTTTGAATATCTTTATTTAACTTTACAATGAAGCTTTCCCGATACAGAATCTCAAACTCTCAAGTTACAAAAAGACTCCTCGAATGCCTTGGGTCAATTCGACTCTTTTGAAATCAATGAACAGGAAAAATAGGCTGTTCTACAGATACAAATGTAACCCAACAAATAAAAAAAAATAAATAAATAAGAAGTACACAAATTATAAAAATCCATTGACAAACCTGCTTCGGAATGCTAAAAAAGAGTATTATTGTAATCAGTTTACTTCCTGTAATAGAGACAATAAAGGAACACGGACAACCATAAAGAATGTACTTAATAGTTCACCAAATTCACTAAATATCTCTAAAATTAAGAATCATGGAACCGCAACTGCCAACAAACAACCTATTGCCGAAATATTTAATGACTTTTTTAAAACCAATTTGGACCAGATTTGGCTCGATCTATACCAAAGTCGGCAAAATCATTTGATTGTATTTTTTTTAATAATCCCAACCCCTCTACACTATTCATGGTACCAACCAATGAACAAGAAATAACTGACATTGTGAACAGTTTAAAGGTTAAAAAGGCCCCAGGTTATGATGATATTACCAATATGTTACTGAAAAGTGTCATTAAAGAAATTAACGTACCTGTTACTCATATTATGAATATGCAATGTTGAATGGCATAGTAACTGGAAAATGAAGATAGCAAAAGTTATAACGATTTAAAAAAAGGGTGATCCTCTGGAACGTAGTAATTACAGGCCACTTTCTCTAATCACCACATTTTCAAAGATTCTTGAAAAATTGATTTACGATCGAACATTTAATTTTTTCACACGTTCTGGAATTTTGGCGGATTCTCAGTTCGGTTTTCGAGAGAAACATTTTACGTCTCATGCTATACTATTTTTTTATAAATAAAATTGCGTCCGCTCTTGACGACCGCTGTCATACTGTAGGATTATTTTTTTGATTTTTCCAAGGCATTTTATACAATTGATCATAACATTTTGTTTAAAAAGCTTCAGAATCATGGTGTCAAGGGTAAGGCCTTGGAGTGGTACAAAAGTTACCTCAGTAGTCGAACACAATTTGTTTCATTAAATGGGACTGCATCCAATGTGAAGCCTGTCTCGTGCGGTGTTCCTCAAGGATCTCTCTTAGGGCCAATAATTTTCATAACATATATAAATGACTTCAAATTTTCATCCCGACTATTGTCATTTATACTATATGCAGATTTACTCAAGCATATTTTATTCACATAAGAACCCTCAAATTCTTGTTGAAACTGTCAATTCGGAACACAGTGGATTTTTGCGAATAGACTATCACTAAATTTGGATAAAACTAATTTTATGTTTTTTAGCAATTCAATCTCCGATTTACTGACCAGGAGATATTTATTTCAACAATGTCAAAATTAAGAAAGTACAATCGACTAAGTTTCTTGGTCTGTTTATTGATTATGGAATGACCTGGAAAATACATACAAATTATTTGTGTTCATTTATCAAGAATGCTGGTGTGATATACAAACTCAAATCTATGTTCTCATCATATGTATTGCAAATGTTGTACTCCACTTTAATGCTGCCTTACTTGAACTACGGTATTCTTGCCTGGGTAATTCATTGAAACTCCAACTGGACAAAATCCTGGTTTAAAAAAAAAGCAATACGTACAATTTGCAATGTACCTGCTCGTACTCACTCGAGCCCTCTCTTCTTTGATACTAAAGTACTGAGAGTTCAGGATATTTTTAATTTACAATTAGGCAGCCTCATGTTTCAGCTAAATAACAACGAACTGCCCCAGGCACTATCATATTTTCTTAAGAAAAGAAATGAAGTTCACGACTATCCTACCCGTCAGGCGTTTTCCTATCACCTTCCTAGAACAAGAACACGCTTTGCTCAAAATACCTTAATATATACAGGTCTCAAGTTCTGGAATTCTCTTGATTTTGTGATTAAAAGTTCTGTTAGTGTCCATGTATTCAGAAGAAAATTGAAATGCCATTATTTGAATACATATTATCATTCCTGATTCCTGACTTTTTTTGTCTTCAAGCAGTATGCTTTTGTTGATTACAATGAGTAAATAACGATATGGCCATGCCAACTATGTACATATACCACTCATTTTAAGAACAAATTACATTGTACTATTGTTTCAATAAGCTGCAGATATATTCCCTTCCCTTTCCCTTGTCTGTTGTAGTTAATTGTGAGTATCGGTTCATGTATCCCTGTAATATCCCTTTCCCTGTTTTAGCGTGTATTTGTATTTTATAAACCTAACTTTAGTTAATTATGTCAGTTGTAGGTTAAGGAGCCTATCTACAACAAGCTCTGCTTTTCCATAGGCTCCGCCATTATATCTCTTAAGTTCAGCTGAAGGACAAGTATGGATACATTGCGATTAAGATGATTCCTTTCCTTTGCATACAGCAAACAAACATTATTATACAAAAGATTGCACACATTCTTAAAGAATAAGCAGGATGTAGATTTTAAATTTCCGATTGGCATTTTGGGCAGAAATGTGTGATGAACTGTTGATTAAAAAACAACATTTTATTCCTAATATGTAGTCAAATTCGCCATCCTCTCATCCCCGTTCGTTTTGATGGAATGGACATTTTTTCACGGGACGTGGAAAAAAAAACCATGATCAAACAATCATAAAACAAAATGGGAACTCAAGATTATAATGATTATTGATCTTGAATTTTAAAATTGATTCGAAACTTCCTTATTTATCAAACTTCCATCAGCGTATGTTGTTCTGATCGTCTTCTAAAGCCACCTTATAATGAATAAAGTGCAGTGGAACCTCACTATAAAGAACTTAGTTATAACAAACTCTCGCTGTTCCAAGGTGGTATTGCCGGGCCCACTTTTTTATTCCATTAATATTGTTTCTTTTCCTTTTGTTTGTTTTTGTTTTGTTTGGTGTAACAATGTTTTTATTTAATAAGGTATTTTCATTGGACGGAAGGTTTTTCTTGTAACAAGGCCATGGTTCTTTCTCTTTCTCTCTATCCCTCCCTCTCTTTCTTTATGTCTGTCTGTCTTTCTCTCTTTCTGTCAGTCTATCTCTCTCTCCCTGGAATCCGCCAAGGGAGATACATGTAATTGCCAGACCTTTAACATTTTTTTCCTGCTAATTACCAATTGTGAGATGCTTATATCTTTATCAAGGAATTATTCATTCATTCATTCATTCAAAATGGTTTATTTCAAATAAAACTTTCATCGCGGCGTTTAGCCGAATTACAAAAGTTTACAAACAAAATTAATGACACATAATGTAATATATAACATAACATAACATGATGTATTGAATCTGACAAATAAATAAGTATAAATACGAGAAATATAGATTATTGCAACATATGGAAACACAAATTAGAAAGAAATCAGAATTAGCATAAAGTAACATAGTTCTGCTGAAATCATGTGAAAGAAAAAGGAATGAAGTAGGCAGAAATGGGGTAAACGGAGCAATTAGTGTATGTGGTGGAGAAAATCGAGAGTAGAACTGAAGAGTTAGGAGAAAAGTTTGCAAATACAATGTAAATTATTGAAATTAAGAGGGGGAGAGAAAAGGCTGAGAGGTGGAAAGGCATAGAACAAAGCAGTAGAAAGCGAAAATCTAAGGAAAAAAAGCATATAGGAGGATAAAAAAGAGAAGGGAAAATAAGAAGATTACGATGAAGAAAAAGAAGAAGGAGAAGAAAAAAAAAGAAGAAGAAGAAAGGAAATTAAAAGAGTAAAAGAACAAAATAAAGTGAAAACAAAATATACAAAATATACAACCATGCCTATGGACAAGAGATGAGAGTGAAGAGGGGTGATAAACTATTGTCATGACAGTTAATTTCATTTAAATTCAATTTAATATGGTAAAACTATGGTAAAATTGTGTATAAATATGCTTAAAAAGTCATTAAACAAATACAATACAAGATTGGTAGGAGTATATACATAGGCAAAAGCAAGGCAATAAAATCAAAGAGTGAAGGAAGAAGAAGAAGGAGAAGGGAAAGAAGAAGAATAGGAAGAAGGAGAAGAAGAAAATAAGTCTAGAAATAAAGAAAATAAGAAATAAAAGGAGGAACAAAAGGAAAAAAGAAGAAGGAAAGGAAGAAGAAGAAGTAGAAGAAGAAGAAGAAGAAGAAGAAGAAGAAGAAAAGAAGAAGAAAAAGAAGGGAGTCAAAGAACAACAAAGCAAAAGCAACCCAAAAGCTGATAAAATTGCCAGGCCTGAAGGATACAAGAAAAGCTTCATCGTTTACTTTGGTTCAGTGCACGGATGAGTTACGGAATTGCACTATTTTGCATTCGTTTCGTTTTACATCTCAGTTCAGGGATTTGTGGCTTACGTCTTAGTGTTCTTGAATTATTTTCTGGAGGGAAATACTGCTTAAATTATTAGAGTTATATCATTTCATACTAAGCCATCAAAGTAGATTACTTCTCACATACATGTACATGTAAAGCTACAGTATAACATATGATGACTTTATTAGAGATCATGCATACACAAAAAACCAGGCCCGTCAACCCAATGGGTTAGGCGGCAGGTTATAATCAAAACTATATACAATAGCAAAGTACATTAACAATAATAATACAAAATATTCGTCATTACAATTACAATGTAACAATATGCAACAATGTGATAACAAGGAGCACCGGGATAGAGAGAAAGGGAAAGGGAAGAGGAGAAAAGGAGAAAAGGAAAGAAAAACAGAAGTGGTATAGTACAGAACAGGATAAAAGAAGAAGATTGTAACATTATGATGAGGAAGGAAAGATCCCCATTCATGATATATTAATCTATAATGGTTTAATTGAATCGACATAAGTGACGTATTACGGTAAATATTGCCAGTTTGGTACAGAATGGTAACAAGTTCATTGATAAGCAGGAAATGATGAAAAATGAATGGATAGAGATTGATAAATTACAGTGTGAGGTATTGATCAAATTGCCATGCTGGCTCACGTCTTCCCTGGAATATAACATAAGAACTGAATAGAACGGCCTTCAATATTTCGTCCCTGGATTCGGGGTGCCTAGCTGAGTTAGTGATTTTGAGTATTTCTTTTAGACGGTATTTATTTTGTGGGGTTATGAGCCCACGTGAACCAATTTCAATACAGACTAGTTTGCTCTTCCAACCTGTTGCTGTTATGTCATGTGTGAGTCTTGTGTATCTGTCTTGTTTTCGTTGATGTGCATTGTCAATGTTTGTTTCGAAGGGGACTGTGAGTTCGATGATGATAATGTCCTTATTTTTGTTGTCAATGTGGCAGATGTCTGGTTTGTGTTGGGTACGTATTATGTTTGGTGGTATGGTGCCCCATTGATGCTTTCTTCTTCTATGTCTGCATATACTTTGATGTTATTGTTTGAAGTGTTTTTAATGTGTTTGAGCATGATGCGTAGTATGTTGTTGTGGCGCCAGGTATATCGGTCGAGCATTCTTTCACAATTATTAAGAACATGATGCAGAGTGCCAGTACAATTACAAAGGTTACATTTATCAGAGATTCTTTTCCCCACCGGTACAGGTTTTTGTTAGTAGGAAGACTATCTATTGCTGCATTAACAGTGAACTTCATTACACTCTGAGGTAAGTTATAAATAATCGACTTCCAGGTTACATCAGTATTTTCCATATGAACAACTTTCATGAATTCCCCTGTACAAGTAATGGTTCGATCAACCTTTTCCAATTTTCTCTACATACATCTTGAACTGATTTTTAATCACATTTTTGTCTGGTTCCAGCTTACAGAGTCTGGTATTTTTGAGTGAATTTCATGTGCTTCCAAAGTGAACGACGTTTGTCGTGACCACCCCCTTTCTCTATCTAGTCTTCGGTCAAGGGCGTGATTTACAACATCGTCGCCTTTGACCCTAGATCTACTGTAAGCCAGACAATGACAGGTTCGGTAAAGGTCCGAAATGGAAGGTATGTTCAAGCCATCAGGGTCGTGGACCACAGCAAGATTGGCACCACGTAACGGTATTCCTAACCATAACTTAGTATATCTATCTAATATTACATCAAGAGATTTCAAATGCGTTGCATGGACATCATGAACGGTAAGCATGTAACGGAGAGACGGGAGTGCATATCTAGTGAGTATACATACTTTATATTCGTTTCGAATGTTACACTTATTAATATTTTCGAGAGTGGATTCTATTTTTTCTTTCAGATATTCGAAGATTTCAGAAGTTTTCATCGAGAATGTGATAAGTGATCCTAAAATTTAACTGGATGTCCTTGGACTGAGGATATTACATCGCTTCCGATAGTAAAGTCTACAATATTTGGTCTACCACTCGTCAAAGACAAAGATGAACACTTTTTCGGTTTCAATGTCAAGCCCATACTTCTCAATCGATCGTTGATGCCATTCATGAGTTTTTGGTGTTGTAGTTTGTTCCCCGTTATCAGATTAAAGTCGTCCGCGTAGGGTGTCGTTATTATTTTCCTGTCTCCCCATTTGTATCCAAACTGATCCTGCTGTTCCTTCAGATATTCTAGAACGGGGTTAAAACACATGAGGAAAATTGTAGGAGACAGGGGTCCCCTTGAAATACTCCGCGCTTGAATTCGAAAGGTTTTGTTATCCATCCGGGGCCTCTTACCCTGCCATTCAATCGTGAATACAGCGTTGCTACGTATCTCGCAACTGGCGTCGGTATTGCGTAACGCTCCATTGATGATGTGATCAGCTGGTGGCTTACACTGCCAAATGCATCCGCCAAATCGAAGAATGTAGTGTGAAGCGATCTTTTCTTGCACTTTGCGTCACTCAAGATTTCATGTAGAACAATATTATGTTCGATGCATCCGTTCACTCCGTCAATAAAAGCCTTTTGAACTGTTTTATCGATAAAGTTATTTTCAGTAAGATAGGACATTGATCTTTCAGCAATAATCTGGTGGAAAACTTTGCTGATACAGGATGTTAACGAAATCATACGAAAGTTTTCTGGCTTATCGGTATCCCCTGACTTATATATGAGCGTTACTTTAGATTCTGACCAACTTTCGGGCGGGTCACCAGAGTCAAGAATCTTGTTATACAGAGTTGCAAGGAAGTGGTGCACAGAATCCAAATGTTTTATCATTCCGTACATAAGGCCATCATTTCCAGGTGCTGACATAGCTTTTTCCGTCTTAACACATTTTTAACATCTTTCGGTTTAATTGGAGTCATGTCAAACTCGAAGCGGTCAGGGGTATTAATATTCACATAAGGAAACCAGTTCAGAGAACCGATATTAATCACATTTGGTGTGCTGTATTTACCTCCAAAATAATTATTAGCAACATCTTCAGAAAATAATGGTTTTGTTGGTGCCTCGTTGAGCGAACCGGTACATGCAGCTTTCGAGAATTCATAAAAGTTATTCCGGTATCTTTTTTCCATGTGTGATCTAGATTTATCATATTTCTTTTGCTTATCTTGTTTCCTCAAATACGACACAGTTTTGACTGCCGCTCTGAAAGCCTTTCTGTCCTCGGCTGTTCCATTTTTACCAAAGGCCCTTTTCCGAAGAACGTTCTTACACTTTCGGGCTTGGGTTAGTGATTTTGGTTCATGTTCAATGTATGTGTCGCTTAGTTTCTTTTCCACAAAGTCATCTTGACCACTAAAGTATTCTGTCAGGATGCTCGTTAGGTCGTCAGCTGCGGACTTCGGGGTAACAATACCGGCACCAAGATCGTGGTGTAGCAATGTTAAACGGTCTTTTATCGCGGCATTGTGGGGTTGCCATTCAGTGGCCCTCAGATTTGGGACGTTGAATCTTAGGCAATTAGCCTGGAATGTGAAGAACAATAATAACGACCCAATGAGCACGTATGGAGGCATTGCGGTTGTTAGGTGATTCGTCGCCGGTAGTTGTAGGGTAGGAAAAATCGAGAGTTCCGATATATCGAGAGTGAAGATATATGATAAACGTACCTTATCTTTTCAGGGCTCCAGGTTCACATATAAGTCACCAAACGAAATAAATATATGATCACAGAACTACAGATGATATTAATATATCAGTAACAGCACAAATAACGATCTGTGTGGGGGGGGGGGGGCTGCTAATAGCAAAGTTGCAGAGATTTGCAGTGGTTTGACTACCAAGCTACCAGCGCCATTCTGATAAAATTGCCAGGCCTGAAGGATACAAGAAAAGCTTCATCGTTTACTTTGGTTTAGTGCACGGATGAGGTACGGAATTGCACTATTTTGCATTGGTTACGTTTTACATCTCAGTTCAGGGATTTGTGGTTTACGTCTTAGTGTTCTTGAATTATTTTCTGGAGGGAAATACTGCTTAAATTATTAGAGTTATATTATTTCCTACTAAGCCATCAAAGTAGATTACTTCTCACATACATGTACATGTAAAGCTACAGTATATCATATATTACTATCACATTCAAATTACCTGATACAGGTATTACATTAATTATTCTTCAATTTCCATGACTCTCCTCCATAAACAAAAAAAAAATACATATTACAAAACAAAAGACAAAGCAGAATAAAGCAAAATGACATAATTAAAAGGACCCAAAGTTTATGGCAACTTAACCGACTTTGAAGTTGACTTGTCTAATTAATTTAGTCAGAATGCACATGCACGTCTGCCTATAAAGCAGTTGATTCATGACAAATCAAATGTGGAGTACCTCAAGGATCAATATTTGGCCACTTATTATTCATTTTATTTATTAATGATCTTTCTAGTGTGTGGAGAATATTAAAATCACTTTTATTTGCCGACGATACAAGTATTTTTTTTTATCCCATCAAAATATTTAATCACTTCAAGATATTTTCAATCGAGAAATTAAATAAACACAAGGTTTTCTGTAATTTTTTTTGTAAATTAATATAAGTAAGACACATTATATGATTTTTATAAATACAAAATGTGACACTGATTATATTAGCGTTCGTTTGTGTAATACAGAAATTAAAGAGGTCTCTTCACGTAAATTGCTTGGCATAATCATTGATAATAAATTGAAATGGAGTCATCATGTGAATGCTGTTTGTAAAGTATGATCGAAAAATATTGGTATTATGTATAAAATAACATCATTTTCTAAATGTACATTGAAGATGATATATAACAGTTTAGTTTCACCATTTTTGTATTATAGAATACTTGCATGGAGAAATGCGCATGAAACCCATATTATGAAAGTAATTTTATTGCAAAAACGTCCAATTCGTACTATTTGTCATACTTCTTATCTTGCCCATATACATCCACTTTTTAAAGGAATGAAAATATTGAATTTTATTGATATGTATAATTATCAATTTGCAATATATATATTCCTGCGCTATTTACAAATCTTTCCCAAATGTCTTTTAAAACTTTTTTATACAAAATTGTAATATACACCATTATATTGTACTAGAAATTCTAATAATTTTCACTTGCCACTTGTACGTACAACTTTTTAAAAACGTACAGTAATATATAATGAACCTCGCTTATGGAGTACTATACCTCGTGAAATACGTGAAATGAATTTTGTTAACACTTTTAAACGTAAATACAAAAAATATTTGATGGACCTATATTGATGCTAGCTATGGATTTTAATGGATAATAAATTCATTATGATATTGTACATGTAATTGTGTTTTGTTTTACTTGTTATTATACCCTAAATTAAATCATAAGGCCTTTTATATTTGATTATTTGGTCAGCCGCATATTAGGACCACCTCATTTCTGGCTGCTAGAGGGACAGGGTATGAAAGGCCATTATGCATACGTCTTATAAAATCGGATACATTTTGAAAAAAAGAGTCTATATTGTCCTTTAAAGAATTATAAAGAATCTAATAATTCACCTGAAAATAGCATGATTGAATCATGTAAACTGCAGATGAAGCCTAATGTGGCGTAATTGCTGTTGAATCTTTCAACCATCACTGGGAGGAGAACGCCGAAAGCCTTGATGATACCGAATCCATTGTTTGTCACGAATTTGCATAGTATGATGACGTAACCCCACTTCCAGTTTAAAATGAAGATCTCTTGTCCTCTTGATGACTCCATTACTAATTTTGTTGGTGTTCAAATATCTGAAATTTAAAACTTAAAAAAAGAAGCAAAATAACTTAAAATGTGTCCCCCAGAAAATCTTGGTGAGATAGAATTCAATTCACCTTTTTTTAAATATCAAAGCTTGTAGTATCCTCCTCGTCATATATTATTTATTTTTCGTTATGTCGGGTAAGCCTCGGGCAAGATTTTAGGTCGTCAAAGCAACTTTTGTCAAAGCACGCGTACACTAGAATACATAGTAAACTGGTCTCACCAGTCAACCGACGTGTAAATCTAAAACTCCATTGTATTATACTCCGAACATGGCAAGTTTAAATTATCAATCAATCAATAAATCTAATCAAATCAATTAAATCAAACCAATCCAATGAATCATCATTAAACTCATCAATAATGGGTTAATTAATCACTTAACTCTTAAATCAACAGTGATCAGTTAAATATTCAATCAACTGATCAATCAACCGATCATATAAATCATTCAATTAAAAAAAAAATCATTTAACCGATCAACCAATCATTCAACCTACCGATCAATCAATCATACATTCAATCAACCAATCAATGAATCAATCGATTAATCATCCAATCTATTAATCAACAAACAAACGAACCAACTAACCAATCAAACAATAAACCAGTCAATCAATCAACCAACAAACTTAGCAATAAAACAATCAACTAATCAATCAATCACTCAATCAACCAATAAACCATTCAACTAATGTGCCAATCGAACAATCAACAAACCAACCAACTGACCAATCAAACGATGAACCAATAAATCAATTTACCAACAAACCAATCAACTAACTAACCAATAAACCAACCACTAATGTGCCAATTGAACAATCAACAAACCAACCAACTGACCAATCAAACGATGAACCAATAAATCAATTTACCAACAAACCAATCAACTAACCAACCAATCAATCAACCAATATGTGTCTAACTAATACAAGGGTATATATGATAACTTGCATGCTGTCCTTGTCCTGCTTTACATTGAGAAAAAAACTAAATACAATCACATAACTAAATATTTTGATTTGTTCCCCATGGGGGCATGAACTTGAACTTGGTGGGCCAATAGGCAGCATGCAGTGAGAACATTTAATTGATATACAGGTGTCTTTAAGAGCACAATTTATTTCATAATACTTACTCTCTAGCAGTATGGACGGTAATGTATGTAGACCAGTAGAGTTGGGAATCAAAGATCACGAAAGTTAATAAGGTCCACGCTGTTTATCATTCTCAGTCTCTTTCTCGCTCAGAGTGGTTGTAAGTAAGTACAATAATAATAATATTGGTTTCTTATATAGCGCACGTATCTACCTTGCAAGGTCCTCAAGGCGCTCCAACATTACCCGGCTATGCTAGGCTGCCGATTTCGGCGCTCACAGCATTTCTTTCTTTCTCTGTTCCATGTCCGAGTGGGACATTACTATACAAGTAAACATACATACCAGTCTCCTATGGGGAATTCTTTAATAAAACTGACATTTATTCCATCTGAACCCTCTGAAAGTATAGAGCTGGTTAGTGGAGCCAGACGTAAAGAATCGTAAATATCAGAGACTTTGTGTTTTGGTCTGCTGTCCAAGCTGCACTCAAGCGATGGATGGACAACTTTAATTGAACTAAGCTGGTATAGTTATGCGAGATATATATTATTTTCTTAAATTTTATAGTGTACTTTTCAAAAGTTCAGTTACATTGTATCCTGGGGAGGGGGTTACTCTCATACACAAGTGCTACCCACCCGTGTCCATCAACCTCTGAAATGGACCCTAATGGCATATCGCACCTTTTCTGAAATGGACCCTAATGGCGTATGTATCGCAAATTTTAAGAAAACGTCGTGAAGCTGAAAAGGTAATCTCTTTTTGTTTTTTGTGCGATCAGTACTTGAAAAAATCCACCCCTTTTTTTTTTAAACATCTTTTGAATTTTTAAGGGATTCGGTGACGCCATACGTACTCTCAGTGGAGCATATTCCCGAACGAAATCGAGTAATGTTTTCTATCTAGCGTTTGATTTTATCCATAACTCCTTAAAATAAAACAAAATCAAACTTTCAGAGATGCTAAAGTTTAAAAAAATATATATTCTACTCTCCTGTTTAACAGTACCGATACGACTACGATTTTAACCATAACTCCTTAAAATAAAACACAATCAAACTGATTCTGTTTTGTTTTAAGGACTTTTTTATATTGAAAAAGAGATATGTAAGAATAGCTTCATCATCTACATTCTTAGCACATACAAAACCTTTATTCAAGAAGTTAATTATACTGAATATTTATAAATTAAATAATTATGTTAATGCAATGCTACTTTTTAAACACAGGCTTGGTCTATTACCCAATAATTTATGCAATATGTTAACATCAAATTGTTCAGTTCATAGTTATAATACTCGAAATAGAATGAATTATTACTTATCTGCTATTACAAAACAATATGAATTACACTCATAAAGACATAAAGCTCCTTCTGTATGGAATTCTTTACCATCAGATATTACTTCTGTTAATAGTTTGAATTCATTTAAAAGAAAGCTTAAAATATATATTTTTTCCAATGATTTTACATTGTAACAATACTCCACAGTGCAAATTTGTTTAGGGTTGTGAGGTCTATATTGTTTTTTCTGTTTTTTGTTTTTGTTTTTGTTTCGTTGTTGTTTTTGCTGATTTTGTTATTGTTTACTCATATATCATTTTGTATGATTCTTTTAATAATTTTACTCTTTATGGTGTCTATCCAGACAAACCCACTAGGGTTTTTATACACCAACCAAATTCATATTTTTTTTACTGTCAATATTTTACTTTTTAAATAACTTCAACCAAAATATAATCATTATGTATAAGTAGTACTACTACTATTATATTTACTGTATTTTGATGTTACTGTTTTTATTATGGAATTATGGAATTGAATAGAATTGAACAATGTAAATGGTGAAGATCACAACATAGATTCAATTCAATTCAAAGGACTTTATTTCCATTAAAAACGAACAAATATATACATGTGATATAGTAGACAGTTCAAAATATACAAATCGTCAGCATTGTGTTGAGTAAATTTAAACAAACTGTGAAAATGAGTAGCAGGAAAAGGGAGCACCTGTAGAAACCTGTATGACCTAACTAAAATTCAGACATACTCCCTAAAATTGCATTACCCCATAATGTTATAAACCTTACTTTATAACCGCCAATAACCACCCATAAATATATATTTCTATCGATAACTAATCAATAGCTCCCCTAAAAATGGGGAACAAGAAACCAAAATCTTTACATATCTACAAATTTTGTACTTCAAAGATATATGATTCACACATATTCTGAATAAAAATTATGACACACTTGTCATTTCGTTATGACCTTGCCCAACATTCTTTTCAAATCTTAGCAATTAGTGCTGCAATCAATGCTGGAAAATGAGGAAATTTGCACCCCATACCTAACCCGATATCCAAGCGTTTAGCTATCAGGAATGCCGCCCGATCACACGGAGAAAATTTAATTGTAACCCGGGTGCACCAGCCATTCCGAACTCTCATCAACGATTCCAGCAAAAGTGCATTACACACTAATTTGAGTATCCAACCCGATTACAGAACTAGTGCTGGAAACAATGCTTGAAAATGAGGAAATCTGCACCCCATACACTGTACATAACCTGATATCCAAGCGTTTAGCCATCAGGAATGCCGCCCGATCACACGGGGAAAATTGTATGCAACCCGGGTGCACCACCTTCTCCCAACTCTCGTCAATGATTTCAGCAAAAGTGTTCCCAACCGGGCTCCAGTATTAAAAACCAACAATTATACGTCATGCATATCGAACCGCATATCATGCCATGCTGTATTACCTATCCAAAATTCAGACATACTCCCTTAACTCGCATTACTCCATGATGTTATAAACCTTCCTTTATAACCGCCACCAATAACCACCATAAATTTATATTTCTATCAATAACTAATCAATAGTTCCACAAACAGTGGGGAACCAGAAACAAAAATTTACATAATTATTTACGAACTTTGTACTTTAAAGAAATATGATTCACACATATTCTGAATAAGAATTATGACACACTTGTCATTTCGTTATGACCTTGCCCCACGGACATTCTTTTCAAATCTTAGCAAATAGTGCCTGAATCAATGCTGGAAAATGAGGAAATTTGCACCCCATATATAACCTGATATCCATATTATATATATTATATATATGAAAGAAATATGATTCACACATATTCTGAATAAGAATTATGACACACTTGTCATTTCGTTATGACCTTGCCCCACGGACATTCTTTTCAAATCTTAGCAAATAGTGCCTGAATCAATGCTGGAAAATGAGGAAATTTGCACCCCATATATAACCTGATATCCAAGCTTGTAGCCATCAGGAATGCCGCCCGATCACACGGGGAAAATTTTATGCAACCCGGGTGCACCACCTTCTCCCAACTCTCGTCAATGATTTCAGCAAAAGTGTTCCCAACCGGGCTCCAGTATTAAAAACCAACAATTATACGTCATGCATATCGAACCGCATATCATGCCATGCTGTATTACCTATCCAAAATTCAGACATACTCCCTTAACTCGCATTACTCCATGATGTTATAAACCTTCCTTTATAACCGCCACCAATAACCACCATAAATTTATATTTCTATCAATAACTAATCAATAGTTCCACAAACAGTGGGGAACCAGAAACAAAAATTTACATAATGATTTACGAACTTTGTACTTTAAAGAAATATGATTCACACATATTCTGAATAAGAATTATGACACACTTGTCATTTCGTTATGACCTTGCCCCACGGACATTCTTTTCAAATCTTAGCAAATAGTGCCTGAATCAATGCTGGAAAATGAGGAAATTTGCACCCCATATATAACCTGATATCCATATTATATATATTATATATATGAAAGAAATATGATTCACACATATTCTGAATAAGAATTATGACACACTTGTCATTTCGTTATGACCTTGCCCCACGGACATTCTTTTCAAATCTTAGCAAATAGTGCCTGAATCAATGCTGGAAAATGAGGAAATTTGCACCCCATATATAACCTGATATCCAAGCTTGTAGCCATCAGGAATGCCGCCCGATCACACGGGGAAAATGTTATGTAACCCGGGTACACCACCCATTCCCAACTCTCCGTCAACGATTCCAGCAATAGTATTCCCAACCGGGCTCCGGTATTAAAAAACATCCATTATACGTCATGCATTTCGAACCGCGATATTATGCCATGCTGCATTACCTATCCAAAATTCAGACATACTCCCTTAACTCGCATTACTCCATGTTATAAACCTTACTTTATAACCGCCACCAATAACCACCATAAATTTATATTTCTATCAATAACTAATCAATAGCTCCACAAAAAGTGGAGAACCATAAACAAAAAGTTTACTCATTTACAAACTTTGTACTTCAAAGAAATATGATTCACACATATTCTGAATAAGAATTATGAAACACTTGTCATTTCGTCATGACCTTGCCCCACGGACATTCTTCAAAGAAATATGATTCGCACATATTCTGAATAAGAATTATGAAACATTTGTCATTTCGTCTTAACCTTGCCCCACAGACATTCTTTTCAAATCTTAGCAACCTCCTAAGATACAAAAAAATCGCCATTGCATTATACAACGAAATCTAAGAACTTTTGGCTAATCCTCTCCGCCACCAATGTGCCCCTTCCGACCTCTCCGTGAGGTTAACCGAAACACAAAGGTAAAGAGATCAATCCTACTGTTCTTAAATAGTCGCCCCAGTATTTATTCCATGCAATTCCGGTCCCATATTCTTGGAATAAACATTAAATACTTCATTCCGGCTAAATCCAACAGTAATTCCAGCCAAATCCCAGTTACATACCAGAAGTCTCAGTATAAAACATTACAATATCCATTACACAACACACGCACGTATACAGTAGGCTTGCGGGTGCACCATGTGATTACGCACGCAATGACTGCGAATAATTGCTGGCCCAAGATTAAACAAAATTTCATGTTCATGGGCTCCCCTACTTTTTTCAAAAGCAGCCTCTAAAACCCACAATTATACATCATGCGTATCGAACCGCAAGATCATGCCGTGCTGTATTACTAACCAAAATTCAGACATCTCATGTCCAACTTTAAATTTCAACAATTTTCAAGTTCAAATAAGTGACAAAGCTATCAATGCTAGAGCTTATACCTGCTTCACACATAATGTTATCCCTCCTATCAACATATAAAATACCGGAGTCTGTGTATGCCATTACCCTGAGGCTCCATCCAAGCAGCCAAAATCAAATATGAAAAGGGGGTATGAACTGTTCCAAACAGTTTTACCCTGGCACCCTGAACAGCCTATGTATGAAAAGTAGTATTCCTTTTGCCAGAAACAATTTAACCTGAATACACTAAGAGTATTCCATTAAAAGATCATTTCAAAAATAATTACCCTAAACAACACACACAATGTAGTTCCTTACTAAACTTCTAAAGCATCCAACTGGCTTAAAGCTACAGCACTCATAATATACACACAATCGTTGCGTCGTAAGTCTACGGCCATATTTTCTGAAAGATGCATGTACATGTACGGACGAAAAAAGCTCGCAAGAGGTATCTCCGGGTGCTCTTATTCAACCTCCTAGCTAGGGACCTTGCATATGCCTGTTTAATGACCGCCGCTTGCGGTCGACGAGGCCCTGCTTTTGACCTGTAAACTCCTTATAGCACAGCCGATGTAAGATATCTGGCCATGTGATGTTGCACCCACGTGGCCGCTCACGAATTCAAGATACACTTCAGCTCTCTTGAAAAATCCCTCATACTCTTTGCCTCGATACTGTTCGTCCCCACGTGAAATATGTGGCGGTGTCCAACCCAAGGAAAAGGGGCGAAATGAAAGCCATATTGTCTCGCCTAGATGGAGGCCTCTTCTGCAGTGCCAGGTATAATCACCGCCCCACAGCTGAGATCTCCGTGCCCGTCTGCTGGACACCCAGAGCCGTCCAATACACTTTTGAGTCCCCTACGATCCATACGGCCGTGGCTGCAAAAATTAAGATAAACTTTTCGGAGTATCTTGCACTAGGGACATGTAATCATAATCACCATAGGACTACAAGTAGGCCTACAATTCAATTCCGATCAAGTGATTTTCGTGTAAAATACTATTCAAAGCAACTGAGAAAGTTGCATTAATTAACATACACAGGTGCCTAACGTGAGATTTAATAAGAAATTCACTCACTTTCCACAACATTAACAATTACTTGCTCTCCAGCCGTCCAGGCTTTAAACTGAGATCAAGAGTAGATCTAGGTCTAGCAAAGTAGCATTAGAACCATCGTAACAATTTCTCCTTATTGTCTTTGAGTATTCATAGGTAATGATTAATTGAGTCCAGTTTATCTTTAATTTAGATAGGCCTAGACCCTTCTAGGCCTTAAATGATCGAAAGAGCACTTTTTCCTCTTCAAATTTGACATATCATTCAAGCTAACTGATAACAAGATACCATTTTGTATAGGTGGAAACATGTCTTTGTTTTCAAGCTCGTGTGCTCATTTAATTGTAATTTGTATGCATATTGACCACTGCACTGGGCTTTATTTATTACTAGGCCTACGATAAAGCCTAGACTATGTACAGTAGGCCTAGGCTACAGCCCAGGCGGTGCAACAGCGCACTGACTGCATAGGCCAGGGAGCCCCTATCTATATAAGCTCCACATGATAACTTAGAAGCGACGTTAACTACAGAACTAGCTTCATCACTACCGTTTCACGACTCACCGGATACATGTTGAGATTCCGGTCCTAAGGGCTTGGATTTGGCCTTGGTCATATTTGTTGGTCCGCAAGATCCGAGCCCGCTGCCTGAGCCTGAGGTTGTGATGTTTCTGGGTCTGCAGAACTAGCCGATATAGAATCTACATTGTAGGTCTAGGCCTACTCTAGGCCTCCCTCGCCTACGGGGTCGCTCATTTCGTACCGACTCCTTCGCCTTGACAGGGTACCCGTCTTCCTCTTTTACTTTCGGAATGCCGGTCGCTGATTCCAATTTACAGCACTAACCAGCTCTTGGTCCTAGTCTACCGTACAATACTACAAACGAAATCACTGCAGCTCCAAAATGTAATCACCTCTCCACTGCAGTGCCGATGCCGTGACGAGGAGTTAGTAACAAATTTGACAATATACTAAGCGAATATAATACCAAAATTCAGACACGGTATTCAAGGAAAATAACGGGATTTCCACTGCCGATGCAAAACAAAGTCAACGTCAGTTAATTCCAGAATCCACTGATATTTTTGATTGTCCAAATCAACAGGTCTTGCCTCTACAAAAAGCCACGAGAGAATGACACAATTTTATACGTGCGCGTACGTACGCGCTCTCAAAATCGCGTGTTATGCGTTTCGTGTGCAAAAGGGAGCGCATTCGGAAACGCGCCACAAAAGCGCGCCTTGTCTAAAGGCGCCGAATCCTTGACAACAATGTAAACAAGCTTATTGTTGCGTCACCTTGACCAGCAAAACCAAAACACAAATGGAATTGCTTACCAGCCGTGTATAAATATGTTTGAAAGCGTTTTTGGTAACTCTTTAAAATTTCTTATATGTATATGGACAGCTGTCAACCCATCTCTGAACTTTTTCAACAATAGCCTAATTTTTAAACTCTTTAGCATTAACATCCATTCAGAAAGATATATTCATATATATATTGTGAATGTTGATGAATTGTGATATTTGTGGTGAATGCCTGGGACAATGTACGCAAAGTAATTTATGTGATGACTGTATGAATGTATTGCCTTTTAATCATTACAAATTTGATGATGAATTTCAATTCCAATTACTTTCTTTCTTCAAATTAAACAAGGATATTGATTATGATAAATTCAAATATATGAAATTAAACCCATTTGAAATGAATGAGGTAAATTTTGACAATATGTCTAATGATATGGACAATGGAACTTTTATGGAAAGAGTAAAAAGTAATTATATTTTTGCTGACGAGTTTAATAATATGTTCAATTACAATGCAGATGATTTGTTTTCCTTGCTTCATATTTAATGCCAGAAGCTTGATAAGAAATTTTGATAAATTATCTTATTTACTTGGATCATTACAACATAAATTCAGTGTCATTGGTATCTCTGAAACTTGGTTTCAGTCCAGTACAACCACAGATATTTTCAATATTCCTGGTTATAATTTAGTGCATGTAAATAGATGTAACAAAATTGGCGGAGGAGTTGCTATTTATGTTAATAATGATTTTGATTTTGAAATATGTCAAGATATATCTAACTCTTCTGAAATATGTGATTCTCTATTCATTGAACTGAAATGTAAGAATAAAAAGTTGCTTGTTATTGGTTGTGTCTACAAAGCACCAAATGTAAACTTATCACGTTTTAATGATAAAATGCAAGAATATTGTAACTTAATTGACAGAAATAACCTCGAAATTTTCATCATGGGTGACTTTAATGTAAACCTGTTGAATGCTGAAACAAATGAAAGTACTAATGTTTTTCTTCTGAATCTTATGTACAGTCATAGCTTTTACCCTTTGATAACCAAACCTACAAGAATATCTACTACATCAGTTACTCTCATTGATAATATTTTTTCCAATTCTCATGACGATAACGTGATAAAAAGTTTTTTATTTTTAGATGATATTTCTGATCATTTTCCCATATGTGCAATAAAGAAGATTAAACATGTAATCAAATGTCCTAACACAACTCTCAAAAAGAGA
The DNA here is from genome assembly GCA_037976565.1 of Mesocentrotus franciscanus. Classification (NCBI taxonomy): domain Eukaryota; kingdom Metazoa; phylum Echinodermata; class Echinoidea; order Camarodonta; family Strongylocentrotidae; genus Mesocentrotus; species Mesocentrotus franciscanus. The sequence continues at coordinate 1,640,681 of CP137671.1, forward strand.
TTGATTAATGAGGAAACTTAAAGATGTGGACTGGAGTGTTTTATATAAAATTGATGATGTTAATACACGTTATGAAATATTTCTCAAAAAATTTCTGAATCTTTATAATGAGTCTTTTCCGGAAGTAGAACAGAAAACACATAAACACAGATTAAAAAAACCCTGGGTATCAAAGGGCTTGATGCAATCTATTAATAAAAAGAATAGATTATATAAAAATTACTTGAAAAATCGCAATAATGGAAATAAAATGAAGTTGACCAAATATAAGAATAAATTAACTGACTTATTACGTGTTGCTAAAAAAGACTATTATTTACATATGTTCAATACCATTAAAGGAGATATTAAGAAAACATGGAACCAAATAAATAATTTACTTGGGAAAAGAAAGTTAAGTGGCATTCCTAATATAATGTTTAACAAGGGTAATAAATGTGATGTAGTTCCTGACATTGCGAATGAATTCAATCAATACTTTGCTTCTGTTGGTAGAGATATTTCTCAGAATATTCCACCTACAACCTGCTCATTCAGTTCATTTCTCAATAACGCACCTCCGGTTAATTCAATGTTTCTAAATCCAACTTCGGTCTATGAAGTTTTGAAAATATGCTCTAATTTAAATCCATCAAAGTCATGCGGCTCTGATGATATATCACCCCGTGTTGTAAACTAATATATATATTATTATATAATAATAACTAATATCTTTAATCAGTCCCTTTATTATGGAGTCATACCTGATAAACTGAAAGTATCTAAAATTATTCCTATATTCAAAAAAGGTAATAAAAATGAAATGTCTAATTACAGACCTATAGCAGTAATACAAATCTTTGCAAAGTTACTTGAAAAACTTATTCATAAGAGACTTTATTCATTTCAACAACTACATAATATTTTGATAAGTGAACAATATGGTTTTAGAAAACAACACTCAACTGATCTTGCAGTTTTTAATTTATTTCAACATATTTTAGAGAATATTGAACATGGAAAGTATTGTGTAGGCATATTTATGGACCTGTCTAAAGCATTTGACACCATTGACCACCACATACTTTTACAGAAACTTTATTTTTATGGTGTAAGAGGCAATGCATTGGATTGGTTTGAAAATTATTTGACTAACAGAACACAATATGTGGTGGTCGATGGTGTCAATCATCTACGCAGTTGACTAGCTGTGGTGTACCCCAAGGATCAGTGTTAGGCCCCCTCCTGGTCCTTGTTTATATTAATGATATTATAAACTCATCCAAAATAATACAGTTTTCATTGTTTGCTGATGATACCTGTGCAGTTATTTCTCATAAATCTATAACACATGTTATTGAATCCAAAAATATTGAGTTAAAAAAAAAATGGTTGGTTTCAATGTAATAAATTATCCTTAAATATTTCAAAACCCAATTATGTTATTTTTAGAACAAGGAACAGGAGGATTCCTGATAACTTAGATGATGTTCATATAGCAAACATTACAATAAAAAGACTAAGTGATGTTAAATTTCTTGGTGTAATTTTTAATGAATATTTAAACTGGAATACACATATATCTCAATTGTGCAATACAATATCAAAAAATGTTGAAATATTATCTAGGCTTAAGTATATATTACCTAAAAATATTTTGCTCATATTATATAATACTCTTATCTTATCTTACCTTAATTACTGCAGTTATGTCTGGGGTAATACATATAAGACTCATTTGTCTAAGATTGAACTAGTTCAAAAGAAAGCTGTACGAATAATAACAAATTCAGACTTTCGCTCATCATCTGCACCATTATTCAAATGTTTGAAAATATTACCTATTTATCAATTGGTTACTCTTAATACACTAATATTTATATACTCTTCATTAAATAACATAATTCCTCAGTCTAAAGATAAGCACTTAATATTCAATTCCGATTTCCATCGATACAACACCCGTCAAAGTAATAATCTTTATATTCCCTTTTTTCGAAACTACAGTTGGTCTTCAATCCCTTATCAGTAAGGGATCGAAGGAATGGAATGAACTCCCACAAGACATAAAATCAAGTAGATCACTTAAGACATTAAAATTATTGTCCAAGTCAATATTATTAGGCTCCCTCTAATGAAATGTTATGAATATATGCATGTATATGATAAATAATGTGAATGTGTCACCCCCTATTTATATTTTAAAATTGAAGTTCCAGGCATGTGTGTGTGAGTGTATCTGTGAGGGTGTGTGTGTTTCTGTGTCTGTGTGTGATAATGTATGTAGTCTTGTTTGTTTATTTTTAATCTTTAACTGTTTTTCACTTCTTCTTGTTTTGGGACACCAAATTACAAGCATTTTGCTTTTCAGTGCTCCCAACCATAATTTATTTACTGTTTCAAATTGATATAATGTTATTGTTTCCATTTGATGTTATTTTATGGTTGAATGAATAAATACAAATACAAACTCTAAGAATGGATTCTATTGCTCGAGTAAATTTATTCACAGTGTTTTTTGTTTTTTTACATGCATCGACAAATTAAGTTTTGTGTGCAAGTTAATCCTAAGTATTTGAAATGTTTAACAAACTCTAGTCTTTCGTTTTTAAAATATATTTTCAACACCTGGTTGCATGATTTATTCTTTGGACCAAATATCATCACCTTTTTTGTATCTGTATTTCACATAAGTTTGTTTAAGTCTATCCAAGTTGAAATTAGATCACATTCATTTTGAAGCTTACTTTCTAAGTCATTTACTTCCTTACTTTTACAGAATATAGCAGTGTCATCTGCATACAGTGAATCTTGAAATCATTTGATACTCTAACATTACATAAATCATTAATATATAAGCAGAAATGTAAGGGCCCCAAAGTTGACCTTTGTGGGACACCTAATTTGACTGTTAAAAATTGCTATTCACTCCATTTATAGACAAAAAATGTTTTATTTTTGTGATATTCCATTAGACCTTAATAAATAATTTAATAAAATGCCATAATATTTCAATTTTTTTAAAAATTAAAAGTGAATGCGATATGAGATCAAACACTGTTCGTAAATCTAAAAAAACGTCTCCAGATAATTTTATAACCATTAGTCTGATTTTCCAACAAATGCTGGTCGAATGATATTTTCTCTTACCCGATTGAGATTTTTCAAGCAATGAATTTTCAGACAAATAGGAGTATAATTGGTTATGTACTAGTTTTTTCTAAAATCTTTGAAATAATTGGGAGAATTGATATTGGTCTATAATTATTTAGATCTGTTTTACTTTTACCTTTATGTAGAGGTATTATTTTAGAAGTTTTAAATTCCTTTGATATTTGACTTTGGCTAGGTGACATATTGAAAACATTACACAATGGTTCAGCAATAATATCAGCAGATAACTTAAGTAAACTTGGATTTACACAATCAATACCAGATGATTTTTCTACTTGAATATTATTAAATTCTTTTTTATCATGATCTTTTTTAATCTCTTTGAAACAAATAACTGATGATACTTCTTTAAATGTATTCATGCTATACACATCCACTTCCTCAACGGGAGGAAAATGTTTATATACATCATAAAATGTGTTATTGAATGCATTTGCCAAGTCAACTTGACTTTTATTAATTTGTCCGTCTATTAAAGTGTCAAAGCTGTCACTGCATTTTGTTTGCTTGAATCGACTCCTTTAAAAATTTCCATTTTTTCATATCGTTACTTGTTTTATCCAAAGTGTCATTATAGTATTTCTTTTTTAATTTCAGTTTTAGGGGATAAAAAGGGAAATAAAAATTCATAACTTTCTTATTGGTTATCCGATTTTGCTCAAACTTTTTTTGATTGGTTTGTCTGATTTTTCTCCTTCTATTGAAAGTAAGTTATTTTTGGAGTGGACTTGGACTTTAAAGCTTTCCCAGAACTCATCAATACTATCATTTTTAAAACTATTCCAAGCAGTATTTCGTAAATCTCGAAAAAATAGTTCTTCAATAAAGTATCACAATGACATGAATGTACTTATAACAAGAACAGTTTTGATACAACATACACAAGTGAATGGCCACTTAGACCGATTGAATGAACATCTGATGTCAATGAACCTAAACAGTTTGAAACCAAAACAAGGTCGATAAAAGTACTGCTAAATGGGGTTATACGAGTAGGACATTGTATCAGCTGCGACATATCATACAAATCACATATTTCTTTAACTTTTTCTGACAGGTTGTTTTCAGTAAGCAAGGTGCAATTGAAATAACCCATAACTATTATGTTATTTGAAAATAAAGATAATCTTTGTACTTGGTCTTCAAAAAGACTTAGAGCTGGCACGTTTCCTTCAGGCTTTCTGTAAAAGATAGCGATTAAATAGGGTGCATGATTACTTTGTTTCAGTTCAATCCACATACATTATACAGAGTTACTCTCCAAGTCAAAGCGTCTAATATAATGTAAACCCTTTTAAACAATAAACTCCTCCACCATGAGAAGCTCTATCTGTTCTTTCAAAATTGTAGTTGGGTATATTCATTGAACTTGAGGAAGTAAATTCATTCAACCATGTCTCGGATATTGACAAAATATCATATGGATACATTTTTATAAAAAGTTCGACATGATCTTTTTTGTTATTCAAGCTCCTAATATGCCAGTGGCCTCATTTTTAGACCGTTTTGAGACGGAAAATTAATAGATTAAGAATTAGATGCATGTAATTCACAAAATGTTTTATCCAGATTATCTGTTGTTGGTTTGGAATATGGAATATCTGACTCATAAAAAGGCAATTGCTCAAAAATACATTTAGGACATTGCCAATTAACGAATTACTCATCTAAAGAGTCAAAAGATTATTTCGATATGTTTTTACATTTAGCATGAATTCAATTTTTACGTTTCGGGCAAAGTAGTCCACGTTGATTACATTTTACTGCTTTCTCACAAGAGATGCATGGAAACTTAACCATGAGTTAATTATTAGATACCCATAATATGTCTTCATATAATCAAAAGAACCCAATGTTCAGGGCAACTTAACAGACTTTGAAGTTGACTTGTCTTGAGTAATTTATTCAGAATATATCATTGTCCATGAAACAGCATTTACATCATAACATGCATGTCTGCTTGAGCAAATTATTCATGACAATCACTTTGAAGTTTATGTTCAATTTGGTTTAACTCATGCTATCTAGCCCTTGTGATATCTATGTTGTCAAAGCAAGTTTATGCTGTCTTGATTCCATTTCTTTACACGGTCACATAAAAACATCAACAATTAAAAAACCTGATTTATGTTCATTTAATAAGTCTGATCGGCACAAATACAAAATAGCGCTTGGTTGGACCAAAAAATCAATTTGCTGGGAGGAGTTTTTTGAACATCTTTTGAATTTTATGGGATTCGGTGAAGCAACTCCGCGGAACATATCCCCGAACGAAATCAAGTAAATTTATCTATCTAGCGTTTGATTTTAACCACATCTCCTTTAAATAAAACGTAATCGAACGTTTAGCGATGCTAACGTCGTTTTTATTTTATTTCACTCTCCTGTTTAACAGTGCCGATACGACTACGATGTAATTAGTGAAGAACACAACAGAGATTCTAGTCACTATGAAGGCGATAGTATAAGATTGGATGACGTCAAACAAAGCTCCTGTGTGAAGAGAGGATTCCTTTGAATAAATCATGCCTGGAGCGATGCTAAACGTGTTTGGACTTGACTCTCCTGTTTAACAGGACCGATATGACAACAATGCTGATGGTGAAGAACAAAACAGGGATTCCGGTCATCATGAAGACGATGGTATAAGACTGGATGACGTCAAACAAAGCTCCTGCATGAGAAAATGGATTAAGTAACAATAGAAAAAGAATTGCCAGCTTGGATAACAAAAACTAATAGGCGGTGAGTCGTCCAGATCTAATCTTTGAGTGCGTAAAGTTTCTATATGAAAATATCAAAAATATTTTAGAGTAAAACTGAAATAGCTTAATTGTTTTAATTAAGCCCCTTACAGTTTGTAAAATCCCAGGCGAAACACTTTTATCACTAAGTTTGCTTTAAAAAATGACAGGCTTCCCTTTTCGATTTTGTAAAAATTTTGTTTAAAAAATGAAAATAAAAACATATCAGCAATAGATCAAAAGGAAAAATATCATCTCGTGTCGATCTTTGAGAATAAAAGACACGTGGTATTGCTCATCACTGATTATGGATTTTCAAAAATATCGAAAAAGAGTGGAACGTTAACAAAACTCGCATTAGTAAGGTGTTAGAGTAAACCCTGATGTGCGTTTTCGAAACACTTTTAAACAACTCAACCATACCTACTAGGAAACATCTATAAATTAACAATGAACTAAATGGCGTTCTGTTTAACAAGCCTTGTACTTTATTAAAGATATCCCTTCGTATATTATTTTGCCAGTTTGTGTATGACTGTTAGATATGTTTTTTTTACATGTTGGATGATAAATTAATTGAAAATTGAATTGACAAAAAAAGTTGTATCAAAAGGTGGTATTCTCTAGTCTTAATCAACTTTGTGATAATATATACAAAGCTTGAATTTATTATTCCAGTGTGTCAAGATATTGGTCTACCTGTGAGTAACCCTGCCGAGATATTACCAGAACCGTTTATTAACATCACCAGTCCAAGGCCGAAACTGAAGTTGCTTTCATCTACCAACGTCAATTTGAGAACAGTTGCGTCTACAGTATCCAGCACAAAGAAGCAGAGGCCCTGAATAAATGCCAAAACTGAACGAATGATGAATGATTCGCCGACGAAATCCAAGAAAAATGACAAGCTGGTAATGATACCAACGATGATGTAGATTTTGAACATGTGTACTTTCTTAACGAGGAGAATGACTGCAATGCTTCTGCCTATAAACCCACTGATTCCACCAATTGAAGACAAGAAGACAGCTCGAGATGGACTGATGCCTAACTGCTCTGCGTGAGGCACTAGGTACAACACCCATGCTTCGAACGAGTAGGCACGACAGTAAGTCGCTGGGAGGCACATAAGGAATAGAGCTTCCTTGGTCATAAACAGTTTGCAGCGAGATATAAATGATGAGCAGAAATTATATTTCTCACTATCATCTTGACCAGATCTTGAAGCATTAGGAAGATCACTCACTTCACCAGGATGATCACATGCACTATTTTGAAAAGGAACGTGTTCCTCACAGTTATCATCGTCATTTAAAATCCCTTCATCCTCATATCTTTTTATATCATTTATCACGATTGCAGCATTTTGTGTCTCCGTATTTTCAGAGTTTTCCTTGGTGTGAAAATGGCTTTCTGCCAGGGCTAGGACCGTATCGTTTCTTGTCTCATCTTTCAATGTGATCATTTGATCACCTCCTTCTATACCATCTTCCTCACCATCATCCTCCGACAGTTCATGACGGATCACCTCCAACGGATCTTGATCACTACCACTTTGTCTAGTGGTGTTATCTTTCAAGCTGAAGATTGGTTTCCGAATGGCCGCTCCCCCTGCAACCTTATGACACATGATTGCTCCAAGAATCATGAAAGCTCCAGAGTAACCGTACGCTTCTAGAGATCGCTCGGTAATTATGGGTAGGAACATTACGCCTGCTGTTAAACCATATGATGCTATTGTGTTCATTAGAACAAAGTTCTCTTTGAAATACTGGTTCATCAGGAGAGAAATCGGTAAGTAGGCACAACATCGGCCAATTCCTGTCAATGAGATAACAAAAGTGTTGTTAAAGAGAAGCATAAGTGAAAAATGTAGCAGATTAATGTTAGAGCTGATATCATTGCTCGCTGCTACTTGAATAGACAATACAAACAGATAATAATATGCCAATGTACAAGGTTTTGTCAGCTAAGTACAACTCGCTGCCAACTTCGTATAGAACTAGAATTTTCTCATCTTTTTTCTTTACTGGACACTAAGTGTTAATGGAGAGCCAGCAGGATTGGTGCAAAAATGTTTGGTGATTTTGTTTTCTTTTAATCGTTGATATATTTTGCTCCCTTTCGATAAACGTGAATCCATACCTAAGTTATACCAAAAAAGCCCGAGGGTAAGTTCCAGGGTGACACCAACCGCGGTGATATGTATAAAATAAAAAACAAATGATACCAGACACACCCCATTTATGACCCCTCCTAATATGACATACCTGTGAGTGCCAGGGTGATATCAAGACCGGTAATCTTGGATATAAATCCACATGATACCAGACAGACCCCACTTATTATCCCTCCTATTATGACATACCTGTGAGTGCCAGGGTGATACCAGGACCGATAATATTGGAGATTACTTAATTTCGTGATGCCAGACACACCCCACTTATTACCCCTCTCAATATGACATACCACTGAGTGCCAGGATAACACCAAGAACGGTAATGTTGGAGATGAAACCGCACGATACCAGACACACCCCATGTATCACCCCTTCTAATATGACATACCTGTGAGTGCCTTGGGTGATATCAAGGCCGGTAATGTTAGAGATAAAACCACATGATATCAGGCACACCCCATTTATTTCCTTCCTAAAATGACATACCTGTGAGTGCCAGGGTGAAACCAAGACCGGTAATGTTGGAGATGAAACCGCATGCTACCAGACAGACACCACTTATTACCCCTCCTAACATGGCAACGGTTCGATGATCTACCCTCTGGAGGACCAAGGAAACGAAAGGACCTGCATGGAAATTGATTGATTTATAGAAATTAAAGGAACACTGTGCTTTTAGTGTGTGTGTGGGGGGGAGGGGTGGGAGGGGGGATACCAAGTAACTTCAAAGGAAGAAGAAATATCAATGTAAGATCTACATTTCTTAAAAATTGCTTGGGTATACGATCCGAGGTCAGAATATGTGTACCCAATGCCAATTAATATCCTTCCAACAATACAACCATGACAATGTACATAATTTTGTTTAAAATATTATGTAGAACTTTTTTAAAAACTGGGTTATTAATCATGAGTGTCCGGATGTGTGTGGATGTGTGCGTGTGTGTAGATAGAGGGACGGGGTATGAAAGGCCATTATGCATACATCAAATAAAGTTGGATACATTTTGAAAAATAGAGTCTACTGTCCTTTAAAGAATCTTAAAGAATCAAATAATTCACCTGAAAAGAGCATGATTGTGGCGGGTAAACTGCAGATGAAGCCTAATGTGGCGAAATTTCTGTTGAATCTTTCAACCATCACCGGGAGGAGAACTCCGAAAGCCTTGGTGATCCCAGACCCCATGTTTATCACGAACTTGCACAGTATGATGACGTAACCCCACTTCCAGTTTAAAATGGAGATCTCATGTCCTCTTGAAGACTCCATTTCTAAAAAAAATTTTGTCCAAAAATTTGAAACTTAAAACTTAAAAAGTGTCCCCCAGAAAATTTCGGTGAGAAACAATTCAATTCACCTTTTCTTTATATCAAAGCTTCTAGTATTCTCCTTGTCATATGATATTTATTTTTCGTTATGTCGGGTAAGCCTCGGGCAAGCTGTTAAGTAGTCAAAAGCAACTTTCGTCAAAGTATGCGTACAATATAATACATAGTAAACTGATCTCACCACTCAAGCGACGTGTAAATCTGAGACACCATTGTATTCTATTCCGAATAGGGCAAGTATATCAATCAACCAATAAATCTAATGAAATCAGATTAAATCAAATTAAATCAATCAAATCAAATAAATTCATTTAACTGATCAATAATGGGTTAATCAATCACTTAATCATAGCCTACAATCAACAGTAATCAATCAATAAATCAATCAATCAAGTGATCAATCAACTGATCAATAAATCATTCAATTACAAAAAATAAATAAATCAACCGATCAACCAATCATTCAACTTACCGATCAATCAATCAAACATTCAATCCACCAATCAACCAATCAACCAATCAATCAATCCACCAACTAACCAATCAAACAATCAACCAATCGACCAATCAATCAATTAACCAACAAACCAATCAACTAACCAACCAATCAATCAACCACTATGTGTCCAACTAATACAAGGGTATGATAACGGGCATGCTGTTCTTGTCCTGCTTTACATTGATACATTTACTAAATACAATCCCATAACTAAATATTTTGAACTTGAACTTGGTTGGCTAATAGGCAGCATGCAGTGAGAACATTTAATTAACATACAGGAGTCTTTAAGAGCTCAATTTATTCATACTTACTCTCATGCAGTATGTCTGTAATGTAGGTAGACCAGAAGATTTGGGAATCAAAGATCACAAAAGTTATAAGGCCAACACTGTTTATCATTCTCATTCGTTTTCACGCTCAGTGTGGTTGCAAGCAAGCAAGTCCAACAGTATACAGATACAACATTAAGTCCACCTTTTTTCTTTGTTCCATGCCTGAGTGGGACTTTACAATGGTATGTGGAATTCTTTTATAAAACCGACATTTATCCCATACCCTCTGAATATTTAATATAGAAAGGGTTAGTGGAGGCGGACATAATCGTCGATATCAGAGACTGTGTGTTTTGGTCTACTGTACCAGCTGGTGCACTCAAGCGATGGATGAAAAAGTTAAATTGAGCTAAGCTGGTATGATTATGCGATATTTTTTTCTTGAATTGCATAGTGTTCTTATTAAAAGTTCAGTTCAATTGTATACACTGGTAAATAAAAATGCAGTATAATCAAGGGAGGAGAAATAAACTAGACGGTTGCTCTTTTTTTGTCTTACCGCTTTTCATGAAATAAGTGTGACAATATGATTTATTCAGGATAGATTTTATAACTTTTGAGAACTTTATTTACCAATCTGTATGACTCTAGATTGATTAATAAAATCCTGAGAAGAATGATATAACTTTTATCTATCAAGAATAAATCATATTGTCACAATCAGTTCATGAAAGAGGTAAGAAAAAGTTATTCCAACTGATGGGCAGCCGTGTATTATTGGAAAATGGCGTAGCGATATGGTTCACCCTACCACTCTGAGAAAATCGTGTTATCGTGTTATCGTGTACGAATAGTATTCATTATTATACAGTCATGAGATAGATTCTAGACAAAATTAATATTAGATTAGTTGAAAACGGACATTAAGAACAGTCAAGTATACATTTTTCATAACGCGTAATCTGTCATTGTAGTATTTTAAACGACCGGCAATTTGTATTTGTTCATGACCGGCCGGTTAATCATTATAATATCGCTTCGAAAGTAAACTTAAAAAAATATATAAACAATATGGGAGAAGGGTATGGTTCATCAATTGACAATGATTAGAGACAGGAAATAATCATACTAACAATCACTGGCGTACTGGGGGGGGGGGGCGCTTGCTCCCCCAAATAAAATTTCCATACAAGTGATTTTTAAATGTTCGTGATATCATATGATTTTCAACAAAATGCGCGTTTCTCCATTTCTGTTGCAAACTGACACATTCCCAAATAGTCAGGAAAAGCATATGTTTTTTTATAGTCACTAATGGGCCTTAAGGGCCACTAACAGTAACACTAGTAGTGTAGCGTATATCCAGCGAAAAGTCTGGATACCCGTATGTCCGGCCTAGAGAAGAGCTTAGAAGACCGTGGCAGCTCTAGGCGGTACGCGGGGTAATGCGCAGTCGCCTGCGCCCAGGGTTTGTTTTGGATGTGGCGAGGAGGGTCATTTCTGGAGGGAATGTTCCACAGGCGCCGATCCAGGGGAAAGGGCCGAGCGGGCCTTGCCCCTCCCCCTCCCCGCGCAAAGTAAAAGAAAAAAAAGAGAGAGAGAGAGAAGGAAATGAAGAAAAAGGGAAAGAGGAGAAAGGGAAAAAAGAAGAGGAAGAAGAAAAGAAAATCGGGAAAAAGAAGAAGATCGGGGGGGGGGCGAAAGGGCCTTGCCCCCCAGGCTGTCCCCCCATCAAAAAAGTAAGAGAGAAGTAAGGAAAGGGAAATAAAAAAGGAAAAGAGGAGATAAAGGGAAGGAAAAAAAAGAGGAAGAAGAAAACAAAAGAAGGGGGATATCAGTTGCAGCTTTCCCGCGAACAAGTCTTCGATTGGGGAAAGGCCTTGCCTCCCCCGCCCCAACAAAGAGAGAAGCGAAAGGGAAAGAGGAGAGCTAAAAGGGAACAAAAAAGAGGAAGAAGAAAAGAAAAGGGTGAAAAGAAGGGGAGATCACTTGAGATTAATCCCGCAAACAACATGTGGATCGGGGAGGCCCTTGCCTCCCTAGCAAACCAAGAGAGAAGGAGGAGAGGGAAGGGAAGGGGGAGGGAAAGGTAAGGAAAGAAAGAGAAAGATGATAGGTAGGGGAGATCAGTTGCGATTGTTCCCGCCAACAAGGTGTAGATCGGGGGTGGCACTGTCGTACTGATGGGGGCGATTAGTCTCCTGCCAGTGTCGCAATAAAATGCAAACGTGGTTCATTGCTAATTAGATACCGGTGATTTACAAATGTTGCTGAAATGCCATAATTTTCCGAGATTTTTCCTCACTTTTTAGTAAATTATACTTTTATGCGTTTGTTGGAAAATTACAAATTCCTAAATTTACGGTCAGGCAAGAAAAATGCTTATTTAGAGGCCTCAGGGCCCGCAGAACGACGAGGCCCCGGGGCCTGGAGCTTCTCCCCCACTTTTTTGGCAAAAGTATACTAAAGAGAAATAGAAAGAAAGAGAGAAAAGAAAGAAAGAATAGTGACCTGCCAGTGTCACAAAATAATGAGTTATCAAAATATGCTCATCTGACCGTGATTAAATGCCTAAAATCCCTAAGCTTCCGGGAGCTCTGTCCCCTGGATTCCACCTTGGGCCCTAAGGCGGGCCCCTGGGTGCTCATCTAACGGTTATTTAATGACTAAAACGCCCGAGCTTCTGGGGGCTCCGCAACTGGACCCCACGCCAATTAGTGACCTGCCAGTGTCACAAATAGGTTATCAAAATATGCTCATCTGACCGTAATTAAATGCCTAAAACCCCTAAGCTTTCAGGGGCTCTGCCATCTGGACCCCAGCTAGGGCCCTAAAACAGGCCCCTAGATGCTCAACCTACGGTAATTTAATGCCTAAAACCCCTGAACTTCCGGTGGCTCTGCCCCCTGGACCTAACCAAGGGCCCTAAGGCGCGCCCCTGGATACTCATTTGACCGTAATTTATTGCCTAAAACCCCTAAGCTTCTCTTTATCAAGGAATTATTATGAGAGTTATATTATTTTCTACTAAGCCACACACGTGGATTCCCTCTCACATTATAGTTATATCGACTGCTACGAGAGGACTAGTATACAAATATACAATACCTTTCGAGGGTCTAGCAAAAACTATGAGTTAATGAAGAGGCATAAATAGTAACTTACCCGAGAGCAAATTTATATCAAATTTACTATACCCGAGGCTTGCCGAGGGTATAATAAATTTGATATACATTTGCCTCGAGGGAAAGTTACGTGTTATGCCTCTGAATTAACTCATAGTTTGCTATAACCAAGAAAGACATTGTATTTTTTTTTTTTTAATAAAAAAATTCCATTAAAATTCAAAGTAAACAATACATTAAAAATGAACAGCAAAATCGGAAGGACCCCAAGATAAGCAAAGCTTGTGAGAATGGGGCTCTGTACAAAAATAAACAAACAAGCAAATTATAATAAAATATTGTAAAACTAATCAGAACAAACATACACCCAACCTCATTCATTCACATGCACACGGACACACCAACACACACCGCAGGCAGAACATTGTACAGAGAAATCTACTCAGCGCACATCATGCGTTTGAAAAATAACTGTTTACATGAATATTTGAATTTCGTTAGAGTTGAACTGCTTTTTACATTGTAAGGTAAGGAATTCCAATCATGTATACCCTGGAATCTTAAAGTATGTTGGGTCAACGAAGTGCGTACAAAAGGATAATGATAGTTCGACTTATTTCTGGTTTCATAAGAATGAAAAAAAGAATTTGTTTTAAACATGTCATTAAATATTAATGGAAGCTCTTGTTTATGAAAATTGAACATGAATACTAAATTGTTTAATTTTATGAGATCAAAGACCGGCAAACATTTCAGATCATAAAACAAGGGAACACTTGAAGTCATATAGTTAGAATTGGTAATAATACGAACAGCACGTTTTTGAAGAATATGAATTTTATATAAATGAGTCTTGTAAGTATTACCCAATATAACATTACAGTAGTTGGTATGTGGTAAAACAATACTGTTGTAAATAGTTAATAATATATTTTTCGGCAACGTCTTTTTAAAGTATGACATGATACCAACCCCCCTTGAAATTTTAGAACAAATATGGGTAATATGGTGGCACCAGTCAAGTGATTCATGTAGTTTGATACCTAAAAATTCAACAATGTCAGTTTTCTTAAGAACATCATCTTTAATACACACCGGGGCAACATGACTAGGAATCTTTTTTTGTTTAGGATGAAAAATTACGTAGTGAGTTTTTTTAGCATTAAGAAATAACTTATTACAAATATACCATTCACTTAAATTCCTTAATTCAGAATTTATATTATTTATTAGTACACAAATATCATTATGAGAAGAAATAACATCAGTGTCATCAGCAAATAATGAAAATTTTAAAATACTTGAGGAATTTAAGATATCATTAATGTACAACAAAAATAACAGTGGCCCAAGCACAGATCCCTGTGGAACACCAGTATTAATACACAAACTATTAGATTCTGTACCATCGACCATCACATACTGTTTTCTTCCTAATAAATAACTCCTAAACCATTCTAGAGATACACCTCTTATACCATAATAATGCAATTTTTAAGCAGGATGTGATGGTCGATGGTATCAAATGCTTTGGAGAGATCCATAAACACTCCACAACAAAATTTCCCTTCATCAAATTCACGTGCTATATAATTTGTAATGTTTAAAATACTTAAAGACGTGGAATGATTTTTCCGGAAGCCAAATTGCTCTGAAACTAGGGAATTATTTTTAGACAAAAATGTACAAAGTCTTTTAAACATAATCTTTTCGAGTAATTTTGAGAAAGTTGATAAAAGTGCAATTGGCCTGTAATTTTCTATATAATCTACTGGTCCTTTTTTGTGTAATGGAATAACTTTGGCCACTTTAAGTTTGTTTGGGAATACTCCTGAGACAAGAGATTTATTATAAATATTGCACAATGGGTCCACAAAAAGTGTATACATTTTTAAACACAGAAGTTAATACATCATCTGGACCAGTTGCCTTAGACATTTTGAGTTCATGACAGAGACTAATTATTTCATGAGGAGAGGTTGGATTCAGAAACAAAGAGGAAATGCATGGTGAAGTCAAAAAGTCGTTGAATGATTTAGATGAAGTTGGAATTGACGCTGAAAGATTTTTAGCCATATTGGTAAAAAGGAGTTGAAAGCCTGCGCTTTATCTTTTGATGAATGGAAAGATGAATTCCCATAAAACATTTTTGTGGTAATGAACTATGTTTATTTTTTCCAAGTAAATTATTAATTTCTCGCCACGTTTTAACCATGTCCCCTTTGACTGAAAAGAATAACCTAGAATAATATTCAGCTTTTGAGGCTCTAATTATAGAAGTTAACCTGTTCTTAAAATCATTATATTTGATTTTTTCCTTGTATTTAATGTATTAACTGTACCTTTATACATTCTATGTTTACGCTTAATTGATCTCAAAATACCATTAGTTATCCAGGGTTTCTTAAATTGTACTTTACGACTAAATTTGCGTGATGTTGAAGTACATACAGGAAAACATTCATCATATAACGTACGAAACTTGTCAATAAAGTAGTCATAACATTCATTTACATCATTGTTATCATATACTGTGTGCCAATCAGTTGTACCAAGTTTCTCCTTGAACATTAATATTCCTCTGTCATCGACTAATCTTTTCTTATAATTCTTATTGTTAGTTGGAACAAAGTAATTTTCTTTATCTTTACATAAACAATATATTGGGAAGTGATCAGAGAGATCTGAATAAATGAGTCCTGAATATTTACTTTTGTGGATTGTATTAGTAAAAATATTATCTATTAAAGATGCTTTATAAGGTGTAATACGAGTGGGTTTTGAAATTAAAGGGTACATATTAAAAGAAAACATTAAATCTAGAAAATCAGTTGTTTTGCAATGTGTGTTATAGTTCAGTAAGTCAATATTGAAATCACCCATAATATAAACGTCTCTCTGCTCACTTTCCAGTTTTACTAAAATTTCATTCACTTTATCATAAAAACAATTTATATTAGTATTTGGAGGTCTATATACACATCCAATTATAATTGGTTTTGGTTTTCCTTGGATTTCAATAAAAATAATTTCATATTCAGGTGTATTAAAAGAAATGTCAGATCGCAGTGTTATATTTAAATCTTTTTTAACATAAAGGGCAATTCCACCACCTTTACGTGTGGTCCTACATGATTGTAGAAGATTATAATTATCCAACTTAAATAATGACAACTCTGTACTATTACTGAACCACGTTTCAGATATACCAATAATACTGAAATCATAAGAAAGAGAAGATAACAATATTTGAAATTCATCGAAATTTTTCTTTAAGCTCCTAGCATTTAAATGTAGCATTGAAAAATGTGAATGTTTATATGAGAAATTACTACAAAAATCATCAGCAAATACATATTTACAAGTATTTACAACAGCATTTATAGAATTAGAATCACAATCAGAAAGTTCTTTCCTAGTTGTTCCCATGAAATCTGTATCAAATGGATTAAATTTCAAACCCTGAAGTTTATTAAGGTCAACATGTGAATTCATATGAAAATAGGTATAGGCAGACCAGTAAAATTCGTTGTCATCGATAATATAATTAAATGGGAATATAATGGAGTTGCAATCAATACAAAATGAAGACTGAGTAGAAGTAGAAGTAATAGAAGTTCTGCAATTAGCACAAATGCCAGACATTACACTTACACTCTCACAGCACACCAACAAACACACACACACAAAATAAATTCACAAACAGAATAAAGAAGAATAATTGTACACATCAAACTAATGTATAAGGTAGCAAAATGATAAAAGACATGAAGTAGCCAAATATAACGCAAACAGTCACCGAAATTTCAGCATA